>JAQFYC010004869.1:0-15844 GCA_034694165.1 Tomocerus mixtus | reverse complement strand
TTATGTTAATATTTCCTACTGTACTACTGTGCTACTCTTTTACGTATAAAAGTGCTGAGTTTGCGTCTGAGTTGATTTGAGTGGGATTGGATCAGTTTATTTTGTGGAGATATAGATAAGTAAAGTACGGTAGCGAATGCAATGCAATACTAGCTCACTAGAAATAAGTGTAGCATTAACATTAGCAGAAGTACGTCACGTATGCGATACAATACTAATAGAAGGAAGAGAAACAAACATTAAGACATTTCATTTTGAGGGTCGAGGGGAGCACGGGAGCAGTTCGCATTGCCATTGCTTACCTGTGACAGAGCTGAGAGTGATATTTGAGGAATACACAGGGAACCATGACCTTGGACCAGAGTTTCATGGCCTACTTTTGAATTTGTACCCTTTTTCGGAGTGCAAATAACCTCGTCCAATATTCCCTGCTTCACTTTTATCATTGCTCCCAGCTGCCCGACCTTCTCACCGAGTTTCAATAGCAGAATGCAAAACTTTTTGCGTATTCGCCCTTCTCTCCGCTCCTCAACTTGGCAAAAAGAACCCAAAGTAGAATCTCCTCATTTCGTCAATCCTTTTCCTTATCATCAGACTCTAGATACATTATCCATGTAGTATCTGTACTTGTTGTTGCGCACTGACTACTGACGCTATTTTCTCATGTGCAATAATATTGCACAGTACAATCTGCAATCTACAATACACGATGATAAATATCAAGTATGTGATTCTTGTGAGCTATGAGACGTCCTTCGTCTGATACTAATGTAACTTATGGATAAAATAAATGCCTTCTTAAGCTACTACAACCATTACATACAAAAGTGTACAAATAGGATAGAAACGTAGAAAATCCGGGATTCCTTTGCTTGCTTCTACATTTTTCGCCTTTGCTTTAAGACTCAGAGTTTGCTTCATATGGGTTCATTCCTCTTCTGGAACTCTGGAACGTTGACGTTGAACATAAAACTTATGGAAGAAGATATACAAATTTTTAGTAACACTAACACAGACTAGACTGTGAAATATATTTAAAATCTTTTGTGCTGTAAGCTGTACTGAACAGACTACAGACAAATGTGCAGAAGCAATTCGCAAATTCGCATTCCATTCTCGTACTGCGAAATTCCGAGTTTTCGCCTACTGCCTACTGCCTACTGCAAAGCAAAAAGATTTATCATTGTGTATGTACTTTTTCAGACGCAGACAATTTTATTACCAAAAAGGTTTTCACGAGAGGAAATAGGTAGGTACAGGGTTCCTTCCGTTTTTACTGTAGCTTTTATGTGTTTACGTTACACTGCTTTCCTCCAAAACGAATAATTGGCTTTTCTTTCCTATTAGCTCTGTTTTCTCGTTAAATTGCATTGAATTGCTTTGACTTACATTTCTCTACGCTCAATATGTAGTATGTTCTTTTTGTGTAAGCTGTGTAAGTAACATTTACAAAATGCAATAACATAGAGACATATCTGTATACTGATACTACAATACTGCACTGTACTGATAAAACAACATGTAGCTATCTAAAGAATCTAATTTTTGTCTGGTGCAATCTAAAAGTATAGGTTTAAGTAGGTACTACTTAGTAATACAGATAGTAGGGTAATGCTATATGTAGTTATGTTGTATGTTTTTTCCCGTAATGTAATGGGAACACAGTTGATCAAATATTTACACATTTTCTCTACAGCTCTATTTGTATTGCCTTCGGCTACTTTGCTTTCTCTCGACGCTCCACTCGCCTTCACTATTTGTAATGTAATGCAGTAAGTTACTTCTTTTGCCTATATTACAAAATGCTAATTGTGAGCAAAAGAACTTTGGTGTATCTATGCAGGATATTTATCAAAGTGAGGATGCCTGCTTATACTATGATGCAGACAAATGTAGGGATTAGATATGTATTTATATTCATTAAAAAATATCCTCTGTAAACAAAAAAAATATGCGAAGGTATTTTTAAAACTGTACACTTTACTTTAAGAATTATAAATTCATGTGCCTTTTTAAATCGAATTTAAAAATGTACAACTGCAGGTTAAAATATTCTAAAAATTCAAAAATGGTCCTACAATGAACTTAATTTTTGGTGTAAGAACTACAAAATGTGAGTTGCAGGAGGCTGTTGTAAACCTTTCTTAATTTAATCCTAAAATATTTCGTATTTAGCCTTTTTTTCTCAAAAACGTAAGAAAAATACTCAAAAAAACATTTTATTTTGATTTAGTAACTCCTAAAGTACGTAGATTACACCTGAATTCCTTTAAAAGTCGAAAATATTTCCATTTTCCATATTTTTTTTGTAAAGATGTCTTTCCATACATATCCGAGATCTGATAATAAAAAGTGTAGTATATTAACTAAACAAGATATTATAAGTATGTTCGTTTAGGATAGAGGGTAGTGTGTATTGCATAGTAATTTCAATGAGGACGTGGAGGATGTCTTCCATTTTGCATGAGGAAAGTCATTACATTATGCTCCATGCTTGTTGCACTAATGACTGTTGTAGACGAAATGGCAATAGCATGAAGCTTATGAATGAATAGACTTAGAAATAATGGCTACGGGCTGTGTACTTTTCTCTTCCCTTTGCCTTCAACTCACTTTACATTTTGGTTAAATACATAGTTACTACATATATACAATTTATCATTAGTTTAATCTATTCCCAGTCCTGTATATGTATAAGTGTAGTAGTATAACTATACTTATACGTGTTGTACTAAATAGCTTTGTACATTCTCTTTCTAATAATCTCTTTTACATTTACATTCAACTAGTGTTTTCCTTACGAATGCATGCATAGCATTAGCCATACTCAACTAAACTCAACCCAACTGAACTGACGTGAGTGAACCAAATAAGAATATTTATAAATGGGAGAACAAGAGAAGACTTTAATGATAATAGTTAACCTATGTGTGTCTTCTTGCACCTGGTACTTTCTTCTCTATTACAAACACAAGCACACGGACTCCAGACTATAGTTTAGCAATTTTATCTAATAATGGCAAATACTACATACAGAGAATCTCTATAACTTGTGTCCTTAATTCATATACTTAATTACAAGTTAAGCGTGAACAAACGCCCATTTATTTCAATTACATGAGCTTTACGGTCCATTTCCCCCTCATATGGAAAATGTAATGTACTTACGGAAATATATTGCAATTTGCAATACAATCTAAATGGAAACTAGGAAATTAAAACTCCAGTACAGTAAATATCCATATATACTACATAGGTAAATTTGAACTGCGAAAAACAGCCTAAAAATCATTAGAAATTAAAAAATTAAAAGTTCTATGAAAGCTAAAACGCTATGAAAAATTACTTTACTTTAAATAAATAAAATTTCACTTTTTGCAGTACATTTTAGATGTTGCAAATCAAAATCTTCTACAGAACTGTTTCATTTATGTAAATTATCAAAAGAAACTTTTTTTGAGAGTACCTACTGCATACATAAAAATTTCACAGTACAATTAAACGCTAAAAAGCCTAGGCAGTGAGTACATTGCCGAAAAGTGTCCAATTTCCTGCAACGCAAACAATATAAAGGTTCTGTTTCGTGTACTTTCACTTGTTGAGATTAAATTCAAAGGTCGACGCACACAACACAACACAACAATGCAAACATAATAATGCTGACTCTAAGGAGAGATAGATTAACACATACGTGCTAAAGAATTGACATAAGCGGCAGAACACACAACACAGAGGAAGTGTTTAAGATTGAAATGGGAGATAAAAGGGGTTAATGCTTTTTGTACAATGTTTCGTTTGCTTTTGCTGCAATTACCTAATGTGTATTTTTTAATGATGTAAAAGATCACACATGTGAATGAGAAGTCACTAACCTTTCTTTCGTTTGTTTTGAGGTAAATAAAATGAGATTCTTATTCATCTTGAGACATTGCATGTTTGTACAGTTGGTAAGATAAAATGTATGTGATTTTCTATTAAAAGCATACCTAGTTTTTTTAAGGAAAGAACTAGATTACTGACATAATGAAGCCACATCCACAGATCCACAGTGATAAAATTTGGAGACAGGACATAGTTATAGTTTTAGTTGTGTGTGGGGGTGGATTGGATGCTCGACCGATTCGCTTTGCATTTATTTATGGGATGCAAGTAAGTAACGAAGAGGCTAATGGCTAACAATAAGTAAAGTAGGGTGCTTAAGACAGAGAAGAGAATAAGTTTGAGATGTAAGCTAATAAGAGTAATTTAATGTGATTAAAATAGTCTGGCTTGGTTTTCCTTCTCTTTTTGGGGAACTAAAGGTTTACTGTTATTGGATTGGATTGGAATTGAGTTGAGTTGAATGGAGTCGATTGGACAGAGCTCTTTGGCTCGATGGGATTTTATGGAGTTGAAGTGGAAAGAGGAGGAGAGGAGAGAAGAGAAAGAAGAGTTAAGTCAAGACAAGGCGAGTCAAGGCAAAGTGAAGGGAAGTTAAGTTAGTTAAGGATGGCAATCAGTTTTCTCCAAGTCTATATGTGTGTGTCAATGACAAAATAACCTGTAAGGCAGCAAGGGTCAATACATTTTTGCAATAGGAGTAAACTTTTTAAAAACTTTTCAAAATTAGAAATTTCAAGTAGTATTTTTCAAAAAATAGTATTCACGATAATTCACAAAAATATTTATTTGATCCAAACAAAATTTTCCTTTTAAAATATTTAGAAAATAAATCATTCAAAATTAAACTAAGTAGAGGAAGACAGTTGAATTTTGCTTAGCAGAATATGAAATCAAATATTTTCATTTCTTCCTAATTTCTCTTCATTTATTCAATTTATTTTTTGTAACTTATTTCAATTTATTTGCCAATGATATTATTTTGTACTTGTGAAACTTTTATTATTGTCTATTATTTGCAGGTTGTTTGAAATGAAATGCTGTTCACACGTATTTAATTGTTGCTTTAGGGAAACTTAACTTCATCACGTTTAGTTTGGTTATTTGAATCAAAAACAAGTCAGTCAATACTTTAAGAAAAGCTAAATTGTCACACTTCTGTTTATGTGTAATGTGTACCATATTTTATATATTTTTTACTATATTATATTTAATTATACTTTAATAAACTGTTTGAATCTATTGCCCATTAGATTTGCCTGACTACGACATGTTTGCCATGTGTAGTCTTAGCCTGACTTCGTTTATTTAACTCTTCTGCCTTGGTATGGCATATATTTAGCAGACCACACCAGAGCAACTACATACTGTATGTACACTCTGCTCTAATTCTGTCCTTTTCTTCTGTAATGAATGTGATGGCTCAACTCTTTGGACGTTCTTTATCGAATGGGTGGAAACTACGGAAAGACGCTTTTGCTTGGCATGGCGTGGCAGACTTTCTTCTCCTGCTGTTTAGTCAACCTTATCGCTTAGTATTTAGCGAAGAAGGACGAATTATTTCGCATTATAGTGTTTATATTGTCGAATCTCTGCAGAAACATTTCCTAACCCTTATAATTTCTATTTGGCAAATAAATTTTTAATTGCTAACAATATTTGTGCTAATTACTAATTGCATTTACAAATACTCTAGAAGATTCCTTGAATGTCTTATGAGATTATGGCCCCGTTCGTGCGAAAATTTACGGAGTGATCGATTTCTTTTGATGACTATCGTGGGACGGAGGGTGTAAAGAAGAATCTTTAGTTAGCCATGTGAAATTAAGCTAGACTTTTCTTTAACTCTTCCTTGGTTCATTAGTTAGCAGATTGAGATGAGTTTATATAACTCTAGGCATTCTTATAGGTCCTATGTAGTCGTATAAAAGTTTGGGGATTATTTACAGATACCGTATTTATCGAATTAGTTCTCCCTTGAATAATTTGTAGACTATGTGTGTAGATTATTTCTTATCAATACCAAACCCTACAAAAAATAATTTTGACAAGATTCGCCGATTTAGTTCCTAAAACTTCTTTTTTTTATATCCAGGTGCAGGTGATAATATATAACCTTAACCATATTTTTTTCATGGAAAATGCAAAATATGACAGAAAAATTATTTGCTTTAAAAACAATTCTTATGGAAAATGAAACAAATATAATTTGTTTTGAAATATATCACATGGGAAACAAAAAATTAAAGTGAATCAACAAAACGAACGACCCGAATTCAGATTTTTCAAATTGTTTGGCAAAAACAGTAGTGTCACCAATATATTGTCCCAGAGGGTCTAATTCGATAAATACGGTATTTCTACTTTATACTAGTATGTGAAGTAAGGTATTTATATTTGATTGAGAGGGAGGAGGGAAGAACACAGCTAAAGCTTATACATATAAGGAAGTAAATACGTTTAACTGGGCGTAATGTTTAATGGAAACTGTTGGCTGTGTGCGAACTCTGGCAATAAACTCACTTCTGTCAGTTCGTTTCAAATTAAATCTGTGCGAGTGGAGGATTATGATAATAGCCCCGTTTTCAATGCATCTCCCGACTCTCGTCCTCCCCCATTACGAATGTCATCCTAAACTCACCATACCAGACCTCACTCTATAAAGGATAAAGATATGAATCTCTAAAGTTGTAAGTAATCTGTTTTATGTGCTCTTTTATAGCTAGCGACAGGGACAGGGACAGCGACTGTTGTCTTTGTCTGTTGCGATTCTGAAGTAAATGATATGACATGACATGACAGTTGTTACTTACAGTTATAGTACCTAGGCTCTGGTAGTAGGTATTATGCTTACAATTAGTCTAGATTAAAGTTAAGTGGTTAATACTCTGAAAATTCACTAATTTTATCTGCTCTGCTGAGCAGGATGATTATCATAAGGATTTAATAGCCAAACCAACTGCAAAATAATTGCATAGTTAAAACTGAAAGTTTGCTAAACAATAGAGCGCAGCTATCCAATATGGTATTTATTATGCATTAGTTAAAACACAAGCAGATCGTTTACTTAAAGGCAAAGCGGTAGGTTAGATTAGGTACTTATAATTTGCTTGTAGTTCATTTCATGATAATTAGACGCACGTGCTATAAACGCACAATAGTACAGCATTGTAATTGTGGGCTGCAAAGAATTGCCTTCATAATCACAAGTAACTGAAGTCTGCTGAGTTGCATAATCTGCAATTAAAGCTAACAATTAGTGGTGTTTATTGTTCTTTGGGTGTTGTATTGCATTGTGCAGCTAATTATTGTGGAAAGTGCATTAAAGCAGTTGCAGTTTCATTTATATTGTAATCTTATTGCAAAAAATACTGACATGTGCATGCAATTGCAATTCTAGCGTAAGATTTTTTGGATTTGTGTTTGTGTGTAAACTATAGCATAATTTAGCTTACATTACATTATTTTCTTATTTCAATTTTCAATTTTATTAGAAGTACCCGCCCTACAAAATTTTTGATGCCTTTTGAAATGGGTTCCGAGAGAAATGTATTTTTAGCGTACTAGAACTGCAGTTTTACATACCTGTAATTAAAATGGATGTATGATAAATTACAATACCTGTATATTTTCCCAATTAAAAAAATTATTAAATCAAAAAATAAAAATCGTCAGGTTGTCAGATATTTTATAAGACCGCAGACCAGTAGCGTACATAAGGCTACAGAAAACAGATCTGCGGTTCATTCTATCAAATAAATAGACATAAAGAATTTTTAGGAATAACCACATCGTGATTTCTTACTATCTATATATTATGTATAGTATTCGTGTTTAGCAAAGGATCATAAACGTAGCAAAAGTAAAATTCGTAGTATAGTAGTTAGTATAAATGCCTAACTGGATTGATAATGCATGGACTATAAAATATATCTTAGTTTGAATAAAGCCAAAAGCATTTCATTATCTGTATGTATGTGCAGTGAGCAGCCAAAGGCAATTCAATGTCTAACGTAAATGAAACTCTGTTTGGTCTCGGTCTCAAGTTTGGTGAAGTTAAATCAACTCGACTTCGTCCCCTCATTTGGTTAAATTTCTTTCATTTTTATTCATGAGTTTTTTGGCAAGATTTACTCCAACTTTAGTCAGAATTCAGTTATAGTATTTGCTACTACTGCAGTGAACACTGAAACGCTAACGCACGCCGGTACGCCTACTTTACATCTCTCTCTGGCTGGTTCAATGAATTTGATTCATACAAAATTAGACAGGAATGATGTGCTATGTAAAATATGGCATGAGCTACGATAATATATATTTTGGTTTGGGTATAGGGATAAAAATAACTGGGAATTGAAAAGTTGAACAAATGCTGATATGTAATAAAATGAATTTATACGTACGAAATTATTTTTTATTCAAAATCAGACTCTAAGGACTATAATAAGTAAGATTGAGAGTTTGATGTACTTATATGGAAATGCGTGTTTGCATATAATATCCCACAAATAATTATATTTGCGGTCATACTTCTCAAAACTCAGAGGGTACACGTTTTTGGTTATAAATTGGGATAAAAATAAGTTTTGCAAACCAAAAATAGAAAATACTAGAAGAACTATCCTGATTTTTTGTGTCAATGTGTTGTATAAATGGTGGATATTGATAGCATGACTAATTGCATACGCATAATGTGCTCAATTGTATTTTCTGTATATTCTCATTAAATTGGAATTTAAGAGCAAATACTTGGATGTACATTGTATTTTGTATGTCAATCTGTGAACCCACTTGGTATGCAGTTACCATACAACATAGTATTACGAATTCTAGATTTTTGCCAAGAATGATTTAATTAAAATGCTTGTTACTCGCTGATATCCAAGTTTATTGGTCATAAATGACGTGAGTAATGTTAGTAAGCAGTATTAATAGACATTCAGTGTGGTTCTTAAATTACAATGCTTTATTAGCAATGCAATCCGTTTTATGTGCATGTGTGTAAATACCGAACAACATTTGACTGACATTATTACATTCCATTCTGCAATATCTACTTTACTATGTATGGCATGGTCTGCTACTTATTTACCCAAATGTTTTGAGTTATGCCTATAGTACATGCATTTACAGTAAGAGAGTATTTATGTATTGGCTTTGTTGAGTTTACGTTTTTGTAGAAGAGAACTTTTAGATCACATGATAATTTCTGGATTAGTTAACGTTAACGCATGCATAATATATGTAGATTGTAGATACAGCGAGAGTTATTTAAATTTTTTCGTGCTGAATACTTGAATCCTCGGATTCAATATCCATTATCATATAAAGGATTCACTTCATTAATAAGAATACTTTATATACCTATAGTGTAGTATGCAGCACGTTCTAAATGTGTGGGAGTGGGAAAGTTTTCAATCATTTCATCCTGTATTGTAAGGTTCACAATAAGATCAACAGACAGAGTGAATGCTTTAGTATATAGTTCGTGCATGCAGCACTACTTATTGCGTTTTGCTCATTCTCATAATAAATCGTTGGAACAAATGTGAACAAAAGAATTTCATTCCCATTGTTGTTGTCATATTAAAGCTGTTTCTGGTGTCATTGTCATTACAAAGACTTTCTGAGTATGGATTAAGCTAACATATTGGGATTCGGATAATATTTTATTAGTTTTATATCATGCACTATGTATTGTACATAATATATACTACAGTATTTACAATTAATACATATAGTAGTACACACAAAGGACAGATTGACATTAAAATGGGTAACTGAATTTCTATTTCATTTTAGCCTACTTATATTGCTGTCTTTGAGTGTCACGAGTGAGATTGTGAATTTCTCAGACTTTGACTGGAATTTTTAATAATGGACGAACTCGTTTTGAATGATCTCTCATAAATAAAATACTAATTAATATCATCATTGGGCACAATTTGCGATTTTGCAATATAAAGGAATTTTCAAAATCAAAGATTACTGGAATTTCGTACTAAATGTACATTTATGATGTTGTACACCAAATAACCAATATTTGGATATTCGAAAAATCCATAAGAATGTAGTTTTCAGGTTTAGTTTTAAATAGCTGGGCAACTGATCTCTTGCATTTTAATACTCTTACTTATAACCAAGGTCAGTAAGACCTTTGAAGTTCATTGATGTCTTGGATGCGTGCAAGTGAATTCACATGTAAAAAATTATCGGATGATCACTGTAGATTCATAAAAACGATAGGACATTGCACAAAGGTAATGTAACGCAATGATGGGAAATGTTATACTCCTCTTCAATGGGCTTGGAGATTGACCTAAGCATATCAAGTTGCACAAGTGCACTTCAAATTTTTAAATCAAAATTTTCGCAGCATGACTAATTAAACTTTTCATATGGCTGTACCACGTAATCGGCAATTTAATTAATACGTACGACTACGTGCGTAGACTTACTTATTTTGTAGGTTTGTATTATAATCTGCATAAGTAGAATTTGGGATTTTTGCAAATCATTCTGTCCTTTTGTGACTTTGCATGTATGACTTAATTTATCTTACATAATTTCGCAGATTACATAAAAGTCCCAAAATTCCCGTCTGACCTTAACCAAGATTATATTATACCTACGTCCAATTCTATTGTCTATTGTTAAGTTGTTGCCTTACATACTTTCGTAAACGTACTGCATGCTTTACATTTGCAAAATATGTAGGCATCAGATTGATACAGACTGCACGGAGACAAGTTGAAATTTCTGGTTCACACACCATTGCACATCTTAATGTGAAACAGGTTGACTTATCTTACCTATTTTACTACTGGGTAAGGAATTACTTTGTCCATACCTAGTAGTAGACCTGTATATAATATATTTGCTTAGAAATATAGTGGTAGTCAAGATATGTATAATATATTGAACTAAGTATATATACCTATAAGTATGTGCTGTAGGCTCGAAGTAATGGCAGGCACATAGACTTCTTATGCATTTCGTATCAATCAGTAGTAGTGGTAGGAATAGGAACTCTCGGTCTCGGTAATGCTACCTCCCACAGTAAAACATTAAAAATAACATCGATTATAAATATTTTGCTGATTGTATTATAAGTCTTCTATCGAGTCTATGCAGATGAAATTATCAACTGAACATTTGAGAAAACTCAATTGAAGAATTAATTGTGCCCCGTTATTAGCAAATATGTTTTAGCAACATAGACGATAAACTATTGTATTGTAATGAACAAAAAAATGTTTCTTTACTGTAGATACACTTTTCTAATACGTTAATTACATTTAACTAGGTACTTATACTATAGGGTTCCCTTTTTCATTAAAATTATTAAAAAATGGTAAATAAAGGAAAAGTTCGTACCTAAATATTCATTTTGGGTACAATTGTGACAAAGGTATTATGTTTCATCGACATATATACGCTAACAATTCTTAAAGAACTATATAAATCTATTACATACCTATAGGCACTCTCAGTACTCATTAATAAAAGGAATAATTGTACCTAGTAAGTGAATCTTAATTTCCTTCGTAGATAAGGGACAGCTATGTAGCTACTTTTCGTCTTTCGTGTTCCATGAAGAAGCTACTGTGTATATGACGCACAGATAGTTATTCTGTCAGCTGCTGATTATGTATGTAATAATGCTCTTCTTTGTTATAATAGTTAGTATCTGTACAAGCATTATGTGTCTCTGCTCTTCTCTGTTGTATCGTGAATTGTATAATGTTTTTAGCTCTAGCTCATTATCATTTATTTCTGCCTCTGCTACTTACTATCTCTGTCCTCTGTCTCTGTGTTGCTTATGTATTTATGTATGTCGTAGGAAAGCAAACACTCTCATTGTCATGTTCATGTCTCGTATATTTAATCTTGTGCATAATCATAAAAACCACTTGCACGTAAAGAAAGTCGTAAAAAACAAAACAGAGAGTTAAGTGCAAAGCGTGTAGAATTATAACCTGTATTAATTCTCTATACTTACGTTGCAGCTCAGCATTTCCTTATCCTTATCCTTATTCATGAGCACTAATACCTAGATGCTTGAATATAAGTGTAGTATGTATTTAGTTACGTATGTTACGTAGTACGTTATGTATATCATTGCATTGCATTTTCTGTTGCCTATGGTCTGGTTTCACAAACTTCGTACACTATGATACTTACAGTAGTTAGGAGGAATATTATACTAAAAAGTAAGTAATGGGATTCCCTTCTCATCGCATCTCTCTTGCTCACTATCATCTTAAGTTTAGTGTTAGTGTTAGTGTTGGTGTTAAATAACTCTTCATTCTTTGTTAGTTTAGTTTAAGATTCATTTAACTTCACCTCCTCCGCTTCATGTAATACTATTAATACTTATAAACTTATAAGAGACAGTTAGAGCGTGGAGTTTACTTTATATATACATAGCGTAGGTTTAACTACTGTGAGTCATCAACGAATATAAAGCAAATCTCATTTTTAACACCTTCTTTAGTTTTAGTTAACTGCTTTAGTTCCAGTATTGTCCTTCTGCTCTGACAACATGACAAAATACATTAGCAATTAGTAACAGACACTCTTAACTACAACTATTACATACTACATGCAAGTCTAAAGTTTTAATAGTGCTCTTCTGCTCTTAATTCGTTGTTTGTGTTTTGAGGAAGAAAATTTAAATCCTTGTACATTTTGTCTGTGTGATAATACCATAGTACAATATACATTACATAATAAGATTATTCTAAAGCTCACTATTTCGTTAGAATGTATATAATGGAGTGTAGTAGAAGTAGAATGTGAAAGAGCTTAAGTTTGTCGCTCTTTGTTGCAAGATTAATTCTGACCGAAAGTGATTAACTCAAATCCTAATCGGAGCAAACATAAAGTAAACATTATGGAATCTGTTTCTGTGTTACAGATACAGTACAGTAGTACAGTCAGTAGAACAGAACATAAATGTTGACAATGACAACTAAGTGCTCCTAATCAGTTGAGTGAGCTCATCAGTTCAACCTTTCTGTAAATATCTTGGACAATTAATAGAATTCCACTATACCTGGAGAACCTATAACATTTTACACTTAGGTGACTACCCTAATAGTGTCATTTACAGTGATATCTGCTCTCCCTTTTAATTCAATGTCTTTGTATGTTTGTTGTTCTGTTAGTGTGCTCCTGTGAGTTGTGACATTGAAAATTGAAATACAAATAACAAGATCTCTAAATATTACGTCAGAAATAGAGTAAATTTTCGTGTACAGATTTAATATTAGTACTCTATATGTATTCTAGTAATAATATTTTATTACGTGATGTGGTCTGGTTTAGTCTGGTATGGTATTAATATGGTATTAATAAAATTGTATGTATAGCTCTAGCTAGCAGACTACTATATACTACTATATGGCCTGGCTATTAAAAGCCACGACAGGAACAGGACATTACATTAGGCATGACTTGACAATAAATATTTGTACAATAGTGTCAAAGGGCATTCTCACAACTTTAAATAATAAATTCTGGTTTATTGCCTTTGTTCTTCGTGCCTTGTCGTCTTCGTTGTTCATGTCTAGAGAGAAGAGAGCCAAAGGGCAAAGGTTTACGTACCAACAAGCGGTAGCGGTAACAATAATGATAACGACTTGCTTACGTACTTATTTACAGGAGGATCATTAGACTAATTTTTAAAATGTTACTTTATTTATAAAGGATTAGTAGTGTAAGTAAATAGCAGTCCAGCAGAACTGAAACTACAATTAGAACCAGAATCTGACAATAATAAATATTAGTTCTTTATTTTAGGTATCTAATCTACGTCTACTAGACATATACACTGCGTATTAAATTGTAGAGTGAGTAGTTAAAATGAAATGTAATATCATATGACACGAACAGAAAATTTCATATGACGAAGATAAACTAACTAATGAAAAGTGGATGTTTATATAATCAAATACAAAAACGTATTTGAAATATGCACAGGCTAAATCGCGTTATCAAAGTAATTGCATTTATCTACTGTACTATGGAGTTATGTGCATAAAAGGATTTTTCTGCTTACGATAGGAAATATGGGAATAGGATCTAATTCTAGTTCGAGATCAAAGTTCATTTACTTAGGTACTATTTTAGTGATATCGTGTTAGTTATTCACACAAAGAGTAGAAAAGTAAATCGTTGAGGTCAGGCATGTACTATGTACCTAACACAGTTTAAAGCGTATCCTCCCTACGTATTATGCAATATTAGCAATTTTCTGTTGTTACATAAATATAAACATACAAAAACGGAATTTAATGCTCTACTCTCCTCTATCTACATACTATACACAGTATGCTTTTTATTTATATAAGCAAACGTTTCCATTTTGTTGGCATTCTAATAATTATCCGTTGCGTTTGTGATGTGATTGCTTCCGTTTGATTAGGTACGTCGTAATTGTATTTTTGTCGCAGAGTTTCATAGTGCCTACAAGTACGTACATACATGCACACTACATTCCTTTCTACTGTAGTAAAAATAAAATTCAATACTATCCACTTACATAAGTTAAGTATTTATTTTAGTAGTAACTAGAATTTAATGCTGTATGTATCTGTATTTAGAATGTATGTACCTACAATATATGTACGTGGTTGGATTAGGACTGCACATTTATAATGTGTGTGACAGATTTGTGTTGTTATTGTGAATGTGAACGTATGACGATGATGATAATGTGTTGACTTTGCAAATGTGCATATAGATAGTATTCCCAATACGCCCTGTGGTATTGTAGCAGATATTTTGTGCCGTCTGTGTTTATATTGTTTATTTATGTACAGATATTATGTAATGTAGGAGCGTTATACCAACTGTGTACATATACTTACTTGTATTGTATAATTATATGTCCCCGAACAAGTACAAGTGAAGGATGATAATGTTAATGCTATACATAGCCAATACTAGTGCATGCCTAACCTAACTGAACTAAACTGGAATAGAATAGAGAATAGAATATGGAAGGAAGATGAGCTTGCTACTACATAGGATCATTATGTTACGTATTTGAGTTGTGCATTGCATTACAGGGCAGAGTAATGCTAAAGTAAATGGCTGTACAAACTAGATCGACCAGTGAGTTTATTTAGTTCGACAGAAACATAGACATCCCTAATGTCATTCTGCTAATCGTATATCGTACATACATAAAGAGCGGTTATGTCTTTCGTATTAGTAATACGAAAATAAATAGACTGCAAATAAGCTGCTTTCCATATACATACGTATACTACGCCACAACAGATCAGACTAAATTAAGACAGAAACTTGACCCGACCTAATCTAATCACGAGTTATGTTCTTCGCTTTTCTTATTTAGTTTTTTCTCAACAAACGTAACGTCACGTCAGGCCAAACTTTCATTCGCGAAACAGTAAACTGTAGAACAGTGCACTAAAGAAAGTAGCTAAAGCTTTATTTGACTTTGAATCGTGAACTGAACTCAACATCCAAGATCCGATGTGTTTAGTGTGGCTATAAATTAAGGTGTGACTTGACTGCACTGGACTAAATAAGAAACCTTTACTACAACTAGTATCATTATTAAATAAGGATTTTCTTACGCGATAAGTAGTACTACCATTAGAAATAGTATATACTTGTACTAGTAATTAGCCCTGTTATTGCCTATACTTACAATTTCCTATTGTAAATCCATTTTCCATTAGAATTTCGTTCCCACATGCACTAACGTGCATTTCTATTGTATTACGGAACTACAGTGCAATTAAGTAAGTTAGTAACTGCTATTTGTTTGGCCAACCTGGTTGAATTGAACTGTTTGTTTATGTAGTAGGTTTAGTTACCTATTGTTCACAGTTAATGTGCTATATATATATATAGTTACTTGATAAGTATTCATTACTTAACTCCAAAATACATGTACAAAATCCACGTGCAAGCAAAGCAAGATGTTTCG
>JAQFYC010004868.1:0-15844 GCA_034694165.1 Tomocerus mixtus | reverse complement strand
TATAATATTGCCGTTAGCTTGTGAAAGCATTAAGCTTCCCATTTTTTATTAGAAACTAAAACTTCTATTCACTTCACCATATCATACCACTCAACTCTCCTTGGCCCTGAATACAGATACCTAACACATCTAAGGTTGTTATACAACTGTATATCATAATATACATCCTATGTATATGTCTTAGGCAAGAAATGCCACTACTATTAGTACGGATTCATGTGCCGTTTTCTCCTGTTTTCTCCCCAATTCCATATTTAGCTAAAGGTAATCGATTTAGAATGCGTCAGGTAAAATTTATTATTAGTATGCACTGGTTTTGGTGTTCTTACAAAAACTATTTATGCCAAAATGCCAAAATTGGTACTCCTTAAGATGATTATGTGTGTATTATAAAAATAGTGTCACAAAAATTGCATTTTTTAAACTACTAATGCCAAATCATTGTTAGTTTTCTTTTAAAACTGCTGTCAAAATGAATATTTGCGTAAAAGTAAAAGTCTCCTAGTGCCTTATGATACTATTTTCCAAGGACATAAGATCAGGCACCGGCGAATTGTATGTCTGCATACAGCTGTGTTTTCTGAATATGGACAAAACGTATAGGTAGTTGTAAAAGGGGTACTAAAATTTTTATTTGACACTATAAGCCTCCATTATATGTTCTCGAATGGATGTGCAATCCTTGATGTGATATATTGTGTGTATTTTTCTAAAGATAGTGTATATAAAACATAGAATGCAAAAGCTAACTAACGAAAGCTAAGGTAAAGTTTAGATCTGATACGTATGTTATGTAATATAAGTAAATATCGCAAAATACATTACAGAGAGTCCATTCACAAAGAAGAAAGCTTCTATTCAATTTCGTCCTACTGCTGCATGCTGTAATGTAAGTCAGCTCTATAAATTCTACTACGTATGTGCATATGAACATATTCCGACACTAAACATTGATAATGGATCAAAACTGAGAAGAAAGGAGTGTAAATGTATTTAGGTATGTACTAAAGGTCGTTTTGACAGAAGGAATGGAATAAGTTGATGGATAAAGTGCTACCTTCATTCAGCTTACTACTAGAAGTCATAAATATTAAGCCATTTGTATCTATTATTGAACTTTCTTGCGTGTTTCTCTTCCCTTTGATATTTTGCATCGCAGTTAGAAGTTGGAATGGAATCGTAATGTTTACCTCCTACTCTTATTGTTAGCTAAATGTTGGCTATAATGTACAGCAGCAGGAACAAACCCTTATGGAGATGGAGATATAATGTTTTTATTATCCATCTGATAACTTTTGTGCTTCTGTCTTGACAGTAAAAATCTAGCCAATTGATATCGTAATGGAAATGGGATATGAAATATCATTGATAATAGTTATCTTTATGTAGCATCTACAATACCTAGTCTATTTACTTAAGCACATTTGCCATGTATGTACATTCTTCAACCTTTATAAACAGACAGCTGCAAAACACATAAAATTTTTGCATGCAGGCGTTTCTCCAGCATTATTTGTACTACAGGAAAGAAAAATAACTTCTTTAATTCAATTATTTGCTAACCTCTATATAAATACTACTATAGTAGAAGTAACTTCGTAGTATACTTTTTTCAGGGACAGGGCTTTTGATATTTTGATTGTTTCCTTTTGCGCTTTACTTTGTGGTACATATACTATTTCACTAAAAGAAGGTTACTAAGTAAAGTAACAAAATGCCAGTAAATACTTGGATTGAAGGTAATTGGTGAAACGTAGTTAACCATATACTATAAAGAAAATGTGGTGTTTTACAATCCTACATGATTTTTGCAACGATCAAAAAAATGTCGTCGTCTATAAATCAAAAGGGCCAAATTACGACACCAAAGAAGTCCAATTAAATTAATACCACACAATTGTAAATTGCCTTACATGTAGTCTATCGAAGTATACCACTAATGTAAGTAGGATAACATTCTTTTTGGTTTCACATTCTATAAATAGATTATAGTTTTTATTCTTAGAGGATGATAGCATATAAATAACGTAAAATGAATGAAGAGAAACAAACAGTTAGAGATAATGAGGAAGCCTCTTTAAAATGAGCCTAACCCGAGGGCAGCGTGGCTAAGTAAGAGGAAGTAAATATTTACTGTAACATATTTCACATCACAAAAGTCTGTTTAGTTTGTTTAGCACATTCCTCAAAAGGAAAAGCGGTACGTGACTGTACTATGCACTAGTACTACTCTGCTGTGCGTGGCTCCTTGCAATTAAATTCTCGGTTGACTTTGGCTAATGTAAATGTGAGTAAATATTATTTATACAGTGAACTAAAGGAACATGGAGACTGGTACTTAAATAAGAAGACTATGCAAGGCTGTTACTTCTACATACTTACATACATTACATAGTGAAAGGGAAAATAAATGAATGGGAAGATATCTGCTCCTGTTAACGAAGCAAAATGAAACACCTATATCCCAGACAAGTCTGTCAATTCAACTCTGTATAGTATTTTGTAATAAATGTTTATACAAAAGTAGCTGACTCTGCTATGCACCACTACTATTCTATTTTGTCCTATTTTCTGTTGATTTTAGCTGAGGAAGTCTTAAGGAGAGCAGAAGACAATCAAAGAGAAGTTGCAAGTTGAAATAGTAATTAGAAAGCTTGCGGGGCTGTCGTGTCATGTCGGCTGGTCGGATCTTCTAAAGAATTTCGGGTCTCTCCTATTATTCTCAGACTTAATATACTATGTATCATCTAGTGTATTCACTTTGGATATTATTATATTAAATAATTTTCTCATTTCTTTTCACTACATTAAGAATCTTTGTATCACGTAGGCACTACAATTTACAATTCTTTAGAGTCTGTACTCTGTACTTTAATAAGTTCGCTTTGTCTTTCATCATCTTCGGTAGGCACGTTAAAGGCAGTTCCCATGCTATATAACAGAATATGGAGTAAGTATGTTAAGTCTTATTATTGCCTGTTTTACTATAGGAAATACTCATTTTAAATTATGTAGATAGCTTTAACTTAACTAGGTACAACATTGTATGCATTCTTTTGCTTTGTCTTCAATTCTCCTATACATACGAGTACGCAGAGTGTCTAGATCTCTAGATGCCTAAATCACGTACATATTTATATAGGTGACGTGACTTGATGAGATTATTTATTTAACTACAGTTATAAGTACTTAAAATCATGAAATAAGGCCTAGCATATAGGTCTTTTATACAGGGCTCGGATACGCACACACTGTATTTGAGATAAGAATCTGGCCACTGTTTTATCAATATTAATATATAATATAATATCCCAATTTATGAAAAGATCAGTTGAATTCAGTCAAATTTGATCTTTTCAAATCCTTTTCCTTCTCTTTTATTCCTAATTTTGGAATTTAAATAATAATTTGCATGCATATCCGAACTATGTTTGTTTCGTAATTAAATTTTCAATATAAGAGAAAGTTTGTAAACAATATCAGACAGTAACCTACCTACTTACTACCTTCTTCCCCTAGGCATTAATAAAAAAGGTTTTCCTGTTTAAGATTGCATATTATGAATTCTTTGTAGAAAGTTGTTTTGCAGTCCTCTGTAGTTAAATAAGTAGAGTGGAATTCTTTTTTACTTAAAAGCTTATAGTACTCTTAGCGACCTAGTGTTTGTGTTTGCCAAGTCTTAGATAACAAGGTATGTGCAAAACTGTTGGTACTCAACTGAACTCACTTTATTTCTATTTGTACTTACTCTTCCTCACAGCCGAACACTGAACACACTTCCAAACAAATCAGGTCAGAGGGAAAGGAAGTTGAAATGAAGCATACACATTTAATGTAGACTAACCCAAAGGAGACTGGAGCAAACTGAGGGAAATCCGTAGAGGGAAAGCAGAGAGAAAGCAGATCTAAACCAAACTCCTGCTCCCACATGAAAAGATTTAGGAAGTAGGTAGGTATGTATAAGTATGTAAGTAAGTTGATCAGCTTATTTCGCAGTATCAAATCAAAACAAAGTTCTAGGAAAGAAGGTTTCCAATTCCAATTAGCTCTTATACTCTCCTTGTCAACCTTTAGCGATTGTTTGGATTGAAAACACATTTAGGGCTTCAAAGCAACTTTCCCTTTATCCCTTTCTCTTTCCTTTTCCTGGACAAACCCAAAATGTCAAAAACAATACTATACAAAGCAAGAAGCTAGCTAAAAGTTCAAACACAGTATTTACTTTCTCTTCCAGCCTTTTAGAGTTATTTATCAAGTCTGGATGTAAACATAGCGCAATTAATTACAACGAACAACATAATACTATGATTTATTTTCAAGATTATATAGGAATGTCCTCTAAGACTAATTGCCCTCTGAGCGAAGCAGAAGATGCAATATATTTTGTGTAGCCATATGCTGAAGAATATTAAAACAAATACATACAACCCCGGCAGTTCTTTTGATAAATGTTGCCTAACAGATGGCTATCATGTTTATAAATAGATAAATGTTGGCTAATGGTTCATAGATAATGTTTCCTTGTGATTTCCTTCTTATTTACCTTTGTCACGTCAATTACTGGATAAATAATCCGTGTGTTGTGTTTTGTGGCATGTAGCTGAAATGAATTCCGTTCTAGTTCTAATTATACGTCAGCCAAGCCAGCATTGAGAAAGAGAAATGTTTACACAAAAGGTAAGTGGTGAAAGCAATACTACGTAGGTAGATATAATGTGCTAATGTAATTTACCGAGAAAATTGAGCTTATAGGTAAGTGAAAATAGAAATAAAGGAAGAAAGGGAAAACAAAACAAAACAAAGCGTAAGTAAAGGAAAAGAGTTATATTTACAATCACGCTCACGCTTATTGTTAGGATAAAAGCTACACATTTTTTACAGAAAACTGAACACTTAAGTATTGTCTGGCTAGACAAGAGAGACAGTGATCCCATGTGTGTATTGACATTAGCAGACAGCAAGACCGAGATAAAGACACCAGAAGACAGAAGCAAGAAGCCTCACTACTGCGAAAACGGATCAAGTGTCCAATTTCCGTTTCTTTTCTTTGACAAAATGGGTCAATACTACATACTGTACCTACCACTATACATAATAGCAATATGACAAAGGAATAGCAACAATATAAGTATTTATGATAATATTGTAATATGCCATAGGCCTACAATATCCTTAGGCATTATTGGAAATACTTTTGAATATTTAACAAAAAGTGTCTACAAAAATGTTTTTTTAAATAATTTTAGAAATTTTTCTGAAATACTAACACATATAGGGTGTTAAGTAAATAAGGAATCATTTTCTTTCTCATTACACACAGAAGTATAGTTTAATACAGTCACTAATTGAATTACTAGTCCATATTTTCCTGTCGTACTGTAATTGTGTAAAAATATTTTTTTTCAAGAAAAATTATACGAAATTCAGCTTTTATCTTCTCATTTTACACAGAAGTACAGTTTACAACTGTTACAAATTAAATTACTGGTCCATATTTTCTTGGTATACTGTAATTGTGTAAAAATATAATTTATTTTAAAGAAAATTATGCGAAATTCAGCTTTTATCGAGTTCCTCTTCGTTGTGGCAGTAATATAGGCCTACGACACATAGTATACTAAAGATAAATACCTACATTAGATACAAAATCCTCCCCGGTTCAGTTCCGTTCCACTGAGAGTTGAAAGAGAAACATTCGGACAGTTTATGTTATAGCAGGGAGTTTTGTCAGAAATGAAAAGAGACATATTATTATTTGAGTGAAGTCACATAAAGTAAAGTAAACTGCAGAAAGCAGAGAGGAAGGACTAATGCTAAGTATCTCTTCTGTTCGCTACGTACATACAGATACCATTCGTTCACTTTTATTTCTCCGGCTTCTGCATCCTTTTTGTTCTGCTTCTTTTGTTGTCCCTTTTATATTTAGTGTGTATGTATGTCATACAATATCTGAACTGAAGAGCAAATAATAATATACAAATATATAGAGCAGATAAATACAATATACATACATACAATACAAATGCACATCACATCACATCACTACACTAAAGAGCAGACAGGCCAGGCCAGGCCAGGCCAAGCCAGGACTTGAGTGAATGAGATTCGACAGAACTGGGAAACACAACAGAGATTCGGATAGTATAATAAATAGTAACTTATATTTGCAATGCTATATAGTATTGTAGCATTTCCTCTTTAGTGTAAGTGAAATCAAGTTATGTTACGGTTACGGGTGCAATACAAATATGTGTCTGTCTGTATAAATGTGGGAGGAGATCCTATTGATTTACTTTTGTAAGTAGTTCAGTTCAGTTACAGTTCAGTTCAGACTTTCAGACCAAACACCAATATAACCAGAACTACTTACACAGAGGAGGATTCCCTTTTCAGTTGCATCCCAGCTATAGAGGAGTACCCTTCCAAGATCTCTGTCTATCCTTTACACACCAATCCCACCAAAACTCAACGACGACATCGACATAGTCTACATTCTACATATAAACAATATAATACAATATTACTTACCAAAACCAAACCAATTCAGTCAGTGAAATCTCTAAGTCTCACTCTTACTCACTGAGCCACTATGACAAAATCAACCGCAGCCGAAGCATCCAACCAAACCAACATAACACTGAATTGCCAAGTACTGTCACAGAACTATGCACCACATAAGCCATTTACTATTTACTAATACATAATATAATGCTACTACCTACAAAACTACGCCGAATTCGTATACACATAGCATTTCTCTCTATTGCATCCCTAAAATACCTAAATATTGCAAACAACGTACATAATATCATCTTTAGGTTACTATTATATTATACAGCCATGTTTTAGTGTCTATATTATATGATCATGTCTAGAATACAGATAGTATTAGTGCGCTGTACCTAATTTACCCAAGAGAACACTATCTGCATTTTACGTTGTTTATTTACTTACATTTTACATAACATAAAATTGTGCAAAATTGAGTAGTGCACTCGCTAGCATTAAATATACACACGTACTACAGAATACAGATACTTACCCAAACAAAAGCTTATTCCGTCAGACGAAGGAAACAAAAGCTATTAAAGAGTTACAACGTACACTCAATGGGTATTAGTATCTGTAAATAATCTTTTTTCGACTATTACTAACTCTTATTTCTATGCGGCAGTAGTTTCACGACTTGCCTTACTCAAGCAACACTGTTCTGTTATGCAATCACAAACTGCAAAGTCATGGCATAAGAAACAATAAACTATTTTAGCTTTCTCTCTGCCCAGAAAAGTGACAAACTAGTTTTTCGTGCATGTACTAATATTAGTATTTATGTATGCATGTTATGTACGTGAAGTATTTACATAGTACCAAATCAATGAATAGAGATTGAGATACACATAAGTATTGACAAAATCTGGAATACAAATAGGAACTAAGAATAGAAGAATGTCGATAGGAATTCCTATTGTAATATTTATCGTATAGTATAATCTTATTTTTGTAATAAAGTGCATTCGCTACCTTATTGTGTTAAGTAAGTGGAAAAGGAAACCAGATAGAAAAACTTGATTCAATTTACGCCAGGCCATACTATTCCACAGCACAGTACATTAATGTACTATGTAGTAAAAGAAAGAATGTACTATTTATAAGTATAGAAACATAGGTAGGATATTTTAAGATATACAACAATAGAGAACAGAGAAAGTGAGTTAGTGAAGTGGCTTGGTTTTGGTTTGAAGGAAAGGCAAAGCGATACAATACAAAATACAGTACAATACAGTTGCACAAAAGAGTGGAGTAAAAATAGGGTAGAGAAATGAAAGGACAGATGCTATCATAAAGATAAGTGTGGGAGATAAGTAGTAGTAATATAAATGGAGTGAGAGAAACAGAGTTGTGAGGAAAGTAAACCAAAACCAAGCCACACTGGCATGGCACTGGCCTGAGTGACCCATTCATTTCATTTCCTGGACCTGAGCTATTTGTGTAGGAGTGTAGGAGTCGGCCGGTTTGTGTAAGAGTGTAAGTGTAAGTATAGAGTAGCATAAGTGCACCTAGTCTTGTGGAAGTAAGTTTTGGGTTTGAGATAGACGAAACCAGCTTAGAGAAGCCAATAAGGCAATTGTCGACATTTCACTTTGGGGTCGAATGAGAGAGTTCTTGATTCTCTATAAGAATCCCTCAGAATATCGCACGTGTTCTGTGTTGCTGTTCTGCTCTATATTCACTTACTTTTACTTTTCTTCTCTATTTCAGAGACTTGGGTTGGGATTACTACTCTCCTTGCTTTGCCTTCCTTTACTTTGATATCCTATCGTTTAGATTGGCTACATGACCTTATTACTGATGGGATATCTGTCCTCTGTGCCTCTGACTTGACTTGGTTTAACTATCAGGGTTTGACTCCATGACATCTACCGCATGACTTTATTTGCCCTGAACTCTTTCATTTCCCTAGTACCTTACTCAATATATAAGTATCTCTACGTTATGTGGCTTGGTAATCTAAATTTATATATGTACATAAATATAACCACATAGATAAAGTATGTATCTACGTAGTACTTCAATTCAGGATTCTTCAGTTTCTCACTCAATTCAATACAAGAGCAAGAGCAAGCCAAAGTCAAATTGGTTAAGGTACTCGCACTC
The DNA here is from genome assembly GCA_034694165.1 of Tomocerus mixtus. Lineage (NCBI taxonomy): Eukaryota > Metazoa > Arthropoda > Collembola > Entomobryomorpha > Tomoceridae > Tomocerus > Tomocerus mixtus. The sequence continues at coordinate 7,189 of JAQFYC010004868.1, read as the reverse complement.
TGTAAACTGTTGTGTGGCTAAACGAAACGACAACGAGAACGACGTAGTTCCATTTTCTATTGAATTCAACGGGATTCCATTTGGTTTGGTTCACTTATAATACTTTCCTTTGCCTTTGGCTCCAGTACTATAATATAATACAATATAGAATATAGAATGCAGACAGATACATTTATTGATAACTTTCCAACTCGGAATGACTCTATGTTATATAATGTAGACTATATGATAACATGTCCTGTCCTATCTCACGTCAGCTGACTTTTCTTGGCATGGCTAGCCCTTGATATTATTTTTACTCGACTTGTCGAGCTTAAGACTCTGGACCCTAGACTGGAGAAAGTTTTAAAACTTTCTCTCAACATACATGTTTTCTCCTGTTATATAAGATAGTTGTATGTTTACAAATTTTAGGACATTGCTATACAGTCTGCACTCTGTAGACTCCTTTCCTCCTTCATACGATGCGATGCTGCAATGCAACGAGCTTGAACTTTGAACTAAAGAAGAAAGAATAAGCATAACCGTATTTTTGAATTAGGCAATGCATTGCTTATTATGCTGTAAACATATATGTAGGATGTACTGTACTATATACTACTGTCTACTGCTTTTGTGAGTTTGTTGGAGCAAACAATTGAGCTGGAGAACTTATATGACTAGAGAACATCATAAAATTACAATCCAAACTAACAGCGTGTAAAAACGACGTGCAAGAATATTGCAGCTGCCGACTTGCATTTTACTTTCTAAAGAACAAGCCTATCCTACTACACTTAGCTTCTATACTTTCAGACTACACTACAGTAAAAATGCGTGAACACATTGTGTACAGTGTACACGTAGTACTATTTACAAATGTTCAACATTGTGAAAGTTACTGTGTCGTAGTCTTTCTTGGCACGATCCTATTATTCTCATCCAGCTTTCTTTCCTTACTTGCTACTCTTTTATGAAGTTAGGTACATTGGTACATACTTGTTAGACAAAACTAATAGTTTCAAACTACATGCGCTTGTTTGTCTACATTTTGTGCCTGTGATTTCTGGGAAGCTATAATAGAATAATACAAAGTAACACTTTTTTACAATTATTGTTATACATGCATAGAATATATTGTATGTAGAGAACAAAAAGATTTCTTTTACCCACTTTAATTTGCATTTGTACAACTTTTAATCGCAATTTTACTTTAATTAAAATCAATCAGTTAGGAAATTTTTCTACTCTTTCTAATTATTCTTCATTGACAGTCTACCAATTACAAATAGGCAAACATTATTATATCTTTGTATTGTATGAAAATATAATGAACGCATTCTTATTTGTAGTGTAGCAATTACGTATTAATTAGTACACAATTCTATAGTGATTTCTTCTTTGCACAATTTCTCTATTTAAATAGCTTCGAAAACTTTAGGAGCTTTACCAGGACTACATTATCTACTCATATTTACATGTGTAGTAATTAATTCTTCAACAAATACAATTTTATCGGCGATTAGTCTGCCTGCAGAACATGTAACATTGTGTATCATGAAAAATATCCGGATTTATCGAGTGTTTCATCAACGCATTAAGAATATCTTATTATTTCAGTGACAGTAATATATATGGTAGAACGTAATTTGCATTATAAAAAATGCTGGGAGATAAATATTAAATGTATAACGCGGATTTGCCAATTGTCCTGTCAAAAATGTCAATTCCTAGTACATATTATTAGGTACATACCTAATACCTACATAATACAAACAAAGTGAGAAAATCATACAAAACTGAGCATTGTATAGCAAGTAGGTACCCAGAGTAAATTAAACACACAAAGAACAATTGACAAACTTCCGTTTGATTGCACATGTGAACACTTCCTTTTAATCAACTTTAATTCTGAGCTGCCAGGCATTCCATATGTCAATGCCAGCCTGGCAATGTACTAAAATGAAATGAAGTGTTTTCATTGCAGAAGTTAATTGGCACCAATTTCCTTTGATTCAGGATTAGTTACTCTAACTCCACTATAATCCCATGCTTTTGCTTATTGTACTGTATAGTAAGCTTAAGGAAAGTTGCCCGTTGATATACGCGTTCGTGTGGTTAATGGACGTGGAAATGGAATGGTGATTGCTGTGTGTGTGGTGTGTGGCAGTCGCTAATAGCGTAAAAATTCTCGATTACTCCTTTTGTCATTAGTAGTGATAGGGGTAGTACTGTACTACATAGGATACATGTATAAGGAAACGTATATTTTGTTTGTATTTGTATGTTCATGTATGTGGTTTAGATGGAATAAAAGAGGAATTGATCAAATGACAAGCAGGCAGAAAAACAACAACACAATTTCATCCTTGATTTCAAAGCTAATGGGAATTAAGAGATGAAAATCTATAATTGTGTTCTACTCTTCTAACACAGACAAACCAGGACAGGACAGACTAGACGGGACGGGATTCTAATAGTCAACTGGAATTAATTAAATACAAAGGAAGCATTTACAATTTGCATTTCATTATGTACATACATTAATAGTTCGAACAGGTAGATTAGACTAGACTACCAGACACCAGACTTGTGTAGATAAGCTGTGAATTAGATTCTCTAAATTATAATGCAAAATGCAAATCAACACATTGTCATTTGGTCGAATGCAATTTGGTAGAATGTCATAAAGGGTACTGAAATCTATAAAATTGAATATTTACAAAATTCAAGATACGCTGTAGAATAGGATATTTCGTAAGGTAGAATGTACTAAACAAATTAGAATAGAATATTTACGTTAAGCAAAATCTTGTCTTAAATGTATTTATGTGCATAACTGTTGAATTTTTATGCTACAACATTTGTTGATATATTTGAAGATACCAATTGTAACTGCTGAAACCCTTAAGATATAGGCCTTTTGGCACATCCACATTTACAAAAGGGCAATGTGACCCTTAGGATAGGAGCACTGTCTCTTTCCATATACGGACTTCATCATATATCTGAATGATACTTCTTCGTAGTTTACAGTATAATAAAGTTTTTACATTTTTTATTCTTTAATTAGAAAAAATTAATTCATCGTGAAAATACTTTTTAGCTTGAAACGGTGTGTAAAATTATAGGCAAGAATAACTACAAGTAAAATATGTATATATCTATAGTATATATTGTGGTAGCCCTGTGTTGAAATGAACGAAACAGTTTGGAGAAAATGTAGGTTCGAATCCTACTGCGGGGAAACTAGCGTGTTCACTGGGTGTCACTCATCGGTATATATACTGTACAATTGACTGTGTGAAATCTGTGCACTAAACAAGATTACAGTGCTGTGTAGTAGTGATACTAGTGGTGTATGCAACTTAGGGACCCCGCATAGCTTAAATGGTAAAGTGTCTTTCTGTTTAATACTTGTTCATGTTCAATCCACAATTAAATTTTTCTTGGTTTTGAACTACTGCATTCATATTATAGTGAAAACAGTGCATATTACATGTACCTTATGGGTTTTTAATTTGCTATTTTCTAATCATTCTACCAAAGTGCATTCTATCATCGAACAACAAATAAACACAAGCTAAGCAAGTCAGTTGAACTTAAATGAGTATTTACAAAGCAAGCTTCATACGCATATATGCAGTTTAGTTAGCAATTATGCCAAAGGGAATTGACGTGTCACCCTGCAAACTCAATATTGCAAATGGGCTTTTAATGTTCTCCTGCTTTCATGAATCTATAATAGATTTTCTATCTTAATTACCTATCATGATGCGAATGGAGTCGCAATGTTCTGTTCTGCTGTTGAATATGTAGTTGAATTCTTTGAATTCCAACCCCAAATGCACACACTGGTTGTTGTACTCTATTATTATCATAATAAGGTATCTATGAAACTACCACATTATCAATATTACTTATAAATGCATTATGCTACTTATTATTGTTACTATGTGCTACAAAATGGAGTTGGGAGGTTTATTTCGTGATGAATTCATTCAGTAATGTTTTTAATGGCAATCGCAAAGATGACAAATGTGTTTTGTCTGGCTCATTTCTCTGACTAATCGCAAAGGTAAATAAATGAGGTAGCAAAGCTAAGCTACCTAGAAATTATTCTTTCATGCTTGATTTTTATATAGGAATTTCCTAAATAATTCCAATGTACTATGAATAGTATATACCTTCCCCTAAGTATGTAATGCACATAATATATTACAAAAATTATATAGAAGCGAAAATCTATACTTAACCCTATAATAAATGCGATATACACGGCTTTGCGTGAGTTTCTTATCAAAGAACAGAATTTAAGAGTGTGGGGGAGTAGAAAATTCTCGCAGGGAGCCGATGAAGCTAGTTTGTTTGTAGAACATACAACTTTGTAGAGTGTAGCCATGTAGTCTCGCCTGATTTGGTTTCGTGTGTTCGTAAAGTTGGGGTTGGAGTTGAAACGTGTGCTGCTAATGTGATGTGGGATGCCTGTCTTGTCAAGTTGTGCCTTATGCAGGAGCGTAACCTTATGTAACATCGAAGCGATATTATGTGCATGTAAACAGTATATAAACTAGCATTAGGTAATTGTATGTAGAGATTGTAAATAGTATGGCACTTCAAGCTGTGTATTACTATAGAAGGAAGAATTATAATTGAAAGATACACAGCATGTGCTCATATAATAATGTACGTAATAAATAAAAGGACACACGAGAGCGTGATGAGCTGTTTTGTTTATAAAGGGCAAGAAAGATAATATTTAGTGCGAGGGAGCTACACTATGAGCACGATATCTTGTTTGTGGTGTGGTGCACAGATGAGGATGAAATAAAAGTTGGGTTAGGTTTAATAAAGGTGTATTAGTTGTATGTACAAATATGAAGAAAGATTTATAGAGAGATAGTAATAGAGATGGTAGAAGAGTCAAATTACCGGCTTGCGTGAGAGGGATGCCCCACTCGATGATTTTCTTTGACCCATCGGGGAGATTGATGGATGTGTGAAGACCCTTGGCCATGAGGTATCCCTGTCCCCAGTACTCGTAGTGGTTCGTCTCGTATGACAAAATGCTTTCGACTGTCCCTTTTACTTGTTTTTCATTCAGATCATTGGATTCCTCCGAGTTTTTGGGAGGAAGGACTCCCCAATCAGAGTCAGAGGACTCATATTTCAACTTCCCGTAAGCCAGAACGATTTCCTCTTCGATGAATCCTTTATTTCTCTTCAGCTGCACATCACTCAGTTCGTAGCGAAAGGGTTCGATCTCTGTCAACACGAGACATGTGGTCGCCGGCTCGGGATCATTAGGGAAGAGTGCCGACCCAAGATTCAGTGTCGGGTCCAAATAGCCTATCATCGTTTTGTTAAGATCAGAGGCGACAAATTTCTGTGGCTTTACTGAGATTGCCACGGCACCCGTCGGCGGAGGATTCGGTCTGGACCAAGGAGCCCAAATCAAATGGGCTGCGTTCGCCGAAATCGTTTGGTATTTATCCGTACCTTCGGCACCTTCTTGTGTACTGATATTGCACACGTCAAGATTCCCGGAGATAAGACCCACTCCTCGCAAGCCTGAAAAGAATCAATAACATATTTTCAAAATGCAAAAATGACAGCCCAACTTGTAGATATCCTTATTAGTACATCAAAAATTTATTAGATATTCGATTTTTGGTAAAAGAAGCTCCAATTATTTATCGGTTGTCATGATTTTGTCTAATGGCAATAAAAGACACATTTGGCAAAAAGTGACCTATGTATAACTTTAATTAAGATTATGATTTAATGTCACAAATAAATCTTTTAGGCTTTATAATGAACAATGACTGAAAGAATTTTTAAAGTTTGAAATTGTAAGCTTGTAGTCATTGTTTTTGCCTGTAGCTGTTGTATTTTCTATTTTTAATATTGAAAGCATAGTGAGACGCACCTATGAAAACCTGTGCCAAAAACTTGTGGTAAGAAGGCAGAAACACACGTCAGCAGTTTTTAGAAAATAGAATTGGAAAAGCTCAAGCGTAGACGTAAGCGCAAATATTTCGCTTGAGCTGTTTGTTGCGGTATTTTTGCCATTCGTTTCGTTTTCTATAAGTTGTTTTTGGTTTGCTACTTTTCTGTTTAGTGGTAAATGGGTGCTCATTCCATTCCAAGAGGCACACCACATCAAGTTAGGCCAAACCACATGGCACAAGCTCATCCCCTTCTTATATATGATTGATCATCGCAGTAACATCAAACTTGTAAAATTGCCTTCATAACTCACACCAAGAGTGCGATACAAAGTAATAGAACAAGAACAACAAGCCAAAAATAGCAAAACTCCTTAGCACTTTCCTTCGCCGCAATAAAAGTGAATAAAAACAGCAGTTTAGTCTGACTTGTTCATTTTTCTTCGCCTAAATATAGTAACGTAATCCAAAACAACCTAATTCTTCTCCAGCTATAGTTGTTCTCCACACTCCACTTCCTACCAAAAATGAAAAAGCTAAAAAGTTGTTCACACAGGAAAAAGCAACTAGAGAAAGTTGCTAGCGGCTAATAATAGTCACTTAAATTAACTTTACAGAGAAAATATCAAATCCTTTCTAGTACGTAGGTATTCAACAATGATTTATACAATAACCTGCATACTCTACAATTTCCTGTCAGCCTTGTAACGAGTATAACTTAAATTAGCACTTGTGAGTTCTAAGAACGCAGTTTAAAGCTTTAAGATTAAATAATTAATTTAGCTAGATCAACTGCGAGACTGATTTGTGTACTTTATTGTTCCATGTGGCAATCCTTTAAGATTCTAGATCCGTTCTAATTAAAAGTGATGTAGTGTTTACTCTGTTTACACGTTAGTCTGCCTTAGAACTTTCATAATACTTAGTATATAGCATTTATATGGCACCTTCTATTTACTATACACTAAGGAGTTTATGCAGACGGTAAATATTATTTAATAGGTATATAAGATAGAATTACTTATTCACGAAGAATAAATTACTCTTACAGGGACATGCAAAAACTTTCACTTACTTTCTCCATTGACTAACAGAAAACATTTCTTACGGGTGGTAATTAGTTGGGATGGAATTTCACTTACTTTTTCATGGGGCAGAGTGTTTCAAAGGGCGACTTACTTCTGGATGGGAACAATTTTGCGGGCCTACTGACTTTAGGATGGGAATACCTTTGCATAATACTGACTTTTGCTTGGCACAAA
>JAQFYC010004867.1:0-15844 GCA_034694165.1 Tomocerus mixtus | reverse complement strand
AGCCGCTGGCTTTTTGTTGATCAGGCTTAGTTGTAGAGGTCATCCAGCGACCAAACACGGCATTGTTAGAAGGGAGCAGGGATTGAACTGAAGACAGAGCCCCAACTTGACCTGTGAACAATTTACAATAATGGATAAATGCCAAAAAATCTTAAAAATTCAATTGTCAATTGAAAGATATTATAGATGATAGAGTTTTGGAAACTTACGGATGGCGGAGAAAGACGGGCGGACAAGTCTTGACAACATTTTCTACTATCAACTATCGTGATCGTCCTTCTTTATACATCAACTTCTGGAAAATTATTTCAGTTTACTGTTTTTTACTATTAAATACCTCTCCAGTATTCAAACTCAAACTATTTAAACCAGTGCAAATATTTTGCAAAGTATTTGGAGAAAATTTCGGAATTGAGTACTTACTTGTAAATTGAACTGGCCCGCCAACAGGTTTTCTGGGAATATCTTAAGGTGGCGTCAGTTTCAATGATTCATATTCAAAAGCAAATTATTCTTTTTTTATTGAAGAATAAATTCTTCCAGGTATTATAGTTTTGGGGTTAAAATTAGATGACCTTATGAAAATGATCGATTTTAAACCATGTCAATGTTTAGGGTATTAATTTATTGTCGCAGGTTCTACATATTCAACACTACTATTTTAGCCCGTGCGTGTGCGAAGCTTCGGTCGTCTAGCGAGCAAAGCCACTCATATATTATAGCGTAATATTATGACAATATAATAAACCATTGCAAAACAAGTGCAGCCGTAAGTGTTTGAGCTAAAAAAGCGTCACTACAGTACTAGCTTTAATATTGATAAAAATTGTTTAAACGGTACACAGAATAATCTGTAATATGTACAATGCTGTATTATACCCTAAAAACAACTTATGTAATTAAAACGGACCGCACATAATTAAAACATGTAATACATAAATAGTTTATTGCAGCTTAAAATTTTGGTTACATTTTAGACACCTGAGTAATTAATTTAGTTCTTTGCATTTTGCATTGCTTGGATGGACTATAAATTATAAATGCGGAGACAAAATCAAACTACAAGATACGATCGCCGGCCATCTGAAACAAAAATAATTTTATCAAATCATGTATTAGACTTATAGTTGTCTATAAAAATGACATAGTCGTGCCATATCATAAAAAAGTAGACATGCCTTACCTAGATACTATAGTATTTTCACCCTGGTATTATATATCTGTATTTTATATGGATTGAATATTTATTTTACAGAAAACCGGACATACCTTCAGCTTCCAGCCTTTCATGAATATGAATCCCATTTACATCCATGACTTTTTCAAAGGAATAATTCATCAGAGCTAGGAACAAGAAGGATCCAACCAAGAAAGGCACAATAACAATCATTTTTCTTTGTTATATTTAATTATCTGCAATAAATAAAAAATCAGGAATCTGTTTTAATAATACTATTCTGTAATAAGATAAGATACACATTACACCCGTAAAACTTTAGCTGGAAATTCATTAGCCCTGGTAATATTTTATCGGTCAATTTCAATAAAGAGTGTTATTAGCTGTGGAAGTTATATAGTTTGGGTATCAAAATCAATGTACTAATTAATCGCAAACTGAAAATTGTACTAAGTAAAACTTGAGGATTCCCCACAACTTACATCTCTTTGCAACTTTTTGCATTTTCATGAACAATAGCAGTTACATTGATTGAATAGTTTACAAAAATAAACTTGATTTTAAATACTTATTGCATGTCACTATTGTACCGCAGTGATCTATATACCTTTTTCGTCGTCCTTCCGTCCGCATGCATGCCGCATTCTGGTAGTACACATATTACATTATGAATTTTTACGTGCACCATGAAACCTTCATTTTATTCCGTTTTTAAGATAAATACAATTAAATAAAGTTACATCAGCCTAGCATGAGTATCAATATCAATTCTGTTAAAGTTCACTTGAGTACACAATTTAATCAAATTATATATACCACACACAAAACTACACAGACATTTTCATCCCAGTTGTACAGATAAACCAAACTAAACCGCATTGACGTCAAGATTTTTTATTGAATTGTATAAATATTTTATTACCTAATGATATTACTTTGATTGATAAAAATATGTCACAGGCAAGTCACAAAAGTCTGAACACGTAAGCACATTGACTTGTAAACGCAGAATGACAGAATGAATATTAATTTATTTGCACACCGTCATTATATTGTAGGATTCTACCACGTAAATGGTAAACTGCTACAATATTGCAAATTGTGAAGGTATCAGCACTATCAGCAGTAATAAAATATCAAACTCACAAATACATACCTACATTATTATACATTTTATACACATTACAATTTTAGAGTGAGTGGGTACGTAAAATGCATTTTACAACTTTACACTAAAGCCATTTCTGAATATGGTTTAATTATATAGACAACTTGCCATCAGCTCAATACAATCAGCAGTAAATACACGTCATATACTTTTATGCTGCAAATGAAATAATCTATTGTTCTCACCTGACACCTGAATGAATTATATATTGAATTGAACCACATACATAGGTAAGAGGGTATAATTACCTATGCTTGTACTTTCCAAGTTATAGCGAAGCCACTGCATATAAACTGCAAACTACCTTATATCTACTGTACTGAGTCAATTTAGTCGTTACAATAAAATGTTTCTATTTAAAAAACTATGAATGATAGCAATAAACTAAACAAAAACGGCAATGAAATACAAAATACCTATTTAATACTTAAACCCACAGTAATTTAATATAGTAATGAAATCGACACAGGACGTGTCCACCATTATACTAGAGTCTGAATGTCTTTTTAACACGTGCGGCTTCTCTAGTGGTATTCATATATAGTTAATAAACCATTACAAAACGGATAACTAAGTGGTTGAGCTAATGAGTACCTGTGGTGCTTCGAAATTACCATTTGTCTTTGATGACAACAGTTAGATCATTTAGTATTGAGTTCTTATGAAATCTCATTTTACCCCAGGTCTGGGGTAAACTGAAATTCATAGTTATATTCGTGACGTCATCAGCTTTAAATATCCCATTAATCTCAATCGATCACCCGATTGACCCAGCCTTCTGGTAGAATCTCAGTTGGTAGGCCAGGCCAGGAATACGTACGTACACCAAAGTTTCAACACCGTATCCCACTAGTTAGTTAAGATACGAGTTGTTCCGTGAAAGTACGGACAGGCAGACTCACGTTGCTCAACCACTTAATAATGTGTATAAAGCTTTTATTATTACAGAGTGCCATGCCATTTCCTGTAGTAGGGAAAATAGCTACATTTTTACAAAATACTGCTGACAGAAGACTAGATCAAGAGTGGAACATCATGCAATGTAGAGAATCATCAGAATTGCAATAATGAGTACAGCGGATGTTGCAAAAATGTATTTTCACTTGTACTTGGTAGCTAATTGTCTCATTTAAGTAGCGTGAGTAAAAACGCTTTACATATTATATAAGGTAATAATATACGTATATTATAATATACAACACATTAAGTAAGATTTAATAATTCGGCATTAAGGCACACTATCGGCCAATTGTGATTTATTGACGCTTCTATGCTGCAAACACTTTAACCCATAATATTGTATGTGAACAAAAGGATGTAAGGTTATGAAAACCTGGGGTACTAGATAGGTATGTGCAGAATTTTATGCTGAACAGTCCGGTATGTCATTTAATTGGGTCACATAACTTAAAAACAGCTACGATATCAAAACTGAACAAAAGTCTCTGAACAAAAAACAAGTACATTTGTTTGCATTTCATATTTCAGTTCAGACCACTAACTACTAACCACACTAAACTTCATTTATGCATTCATTATTTACTGCAGCAAATAATATTAATGTGTTTAAAAAGCAAGGTATTTAAAAAGAATAATTATTTAATTACTAATGAATTTAGGTATATAGTTATGACATACGACCTAAATGCCTATACCGATGCTGTATGCAATGTATGTAGTAATATAATGTGAACGTATTAAAACCAGTAAAATAAAAAGCTATTGAAAATTACTCACCCTTTCCAAGCAGGCAAAATTTTCTGAAAAATATTTGTTTGACTTTGTTCCTTTTCTGTGCCATAAGCCATAATAGGAAACTGACTGCAAAGTGTAAAAGTTGAATACTTTTCTTAAATTGTTTGTGTTCTAATTTCAAGGTCCTTCCACTTCCAGCCAGAAGTGTTTCAGTAATTTCATTTTAATATACAGAAATACGAGTGCCAATGCCATAACTGCCAAGGTATCCGTGTTTATGAATTTCTATTAATACCTTTCAAAGTACATTCATGCTGCGATACTTAATTTTAGATAGGTAAATGTCAATCAACACCAACCTTACTACACTGATCACGAACGTAAACCGAATATACTTTTGCAATTAAATCCTATGTTCAAAATCCCATTAATTTGATACTTTTCATGCTATGTCAGTCAGTATATTCAATAGGGAACATATTTACATTATTAACAACTTAACAACTCAATTATATACTAAGGGGTCATAAACAAAAGACGTCTGTCGTTTTTGGCCCTATTTGACTCCCCCTCCCCCACTTTGGTCTGCCAACATGCACGCACACTAATTGTAAACCCATATTTCGTATGCCCAGGCAACTCTCCACTATAATACTCACATGTGCATGCCCAGGCAACTCTCTAATGGACTTTGAAAATTTAAGGAGAAAAATTAGACAAAAATCAGAATGTCGAAATCGGTGTACATCCGGTCTTACCTCAAAAAGTTTAAAAATATTTCGGCAAATTTCTTAGGTTTCCCTATCATCCATGTATATTTCAAAGTGACCATGACCTAACTCAGTGACCCGTTGGCTGATTGTCCCCATCTTCTAAGGATCTCAGTCAATACACCATTGAATTATCGTGTGGGCAGACTTGGGGCAGACACAACATTTCTAAAGTTGTTTCACATCTTAAGAATTGTTAGGTAGGGGGAGATTCAAATTCAATTTGTGCTGCTTCTTATACTTGCTTCGTCCTACTTCGTCCTCAGTCATCAGTCCTCGTCCTTTCCTCCATCATCGCCAGCACCATCGTCATCTCTGGTTATTCAATAGTTGTCAATTAGACAAGGGCTTATCCTACTGCAATCTTATGTAAATATGTAAATTGCGTTTCCAAAATTAGTAGCACGATCACAACATTCATTAAATAAATCTAAAACTGCCGACTATTGAAACAAACCAACAACCAAAACTGTATCCTCCGAATCCTCCCTCTCCACTGCCAACTGCTGGCCTTTCTTCTTCATTGTTGTCGTCTTGTGCCCTTCAGGTTGTGCAGGTAGGTATCATTCATTATTTTGATTAATTTCGAATTGTTAAAAAGTAATTAAAATACCAGCATGCGGACAGAATAATTATGTAAGGGTTATCCAAGTTCAAAGTTGCGGGTATCACAGTATCAAGGTAGCATCGGAAATTTTTTTATTATAAAACTATGTTTGTAACTATATGTTTTATATTTTGCAGACCAGCTCCAATAATAGAAGTTAATCATTAATTGTGCTTGGACGCCATGAATATGATACCCTACCCTCCAACCAGGGGCCGATTTCGAAAATTGTTAGCTGTACAAAATGTGTTTGTAGTCCCGCAAAGAAATCCACTCCTGATTGATACGGTAAGATTATATTATATGCAACACAGTACATATAAGTAGTTTATTGCGTAATTTGTGTTAATGTACATTACATACTCTTTTTATAACTTGGGAAGTCTGATTTTGATTGATAGGCATTATTTCTATATCTTAAAATCTAAATTCTGATAGCTATTATTTATATTACTAGACACTTTATTGAATTTTGGCATTATATTAAACTGAACAGACAATAATAATATAAATTAGTAAATAAAATATATAAATAAATATTTTTCCTTGCAGGTTTTAAGCTGTTTAGCAGGATTTTTGGATTACGAAACATTGAAGATTAGCCGAATGGTTTGCCACCAGTGGAAAGGGATTTTTGATTCGGCATTCATGCAAAGATCCACATTTTCCTATACCAACTATTGCCGAACCATCCAACTGATACCCCCAGGAATGATTCTGAGTTTTCCAGAGCCTGTCCAGTCCCTTTTCGTGAGCATCAATCCGGAATTCCGTCTCACTGCTTTTGAATTCGAGCTGTACATGTTGAGGCGTTTCGTAATTGTTGGAACATCATTTGACCCTAACATGCTGACCTATCTGAAAATCGTTAATTGTGAACCAGTGTACCTAAAAGAATCAAGTTTCATTCTGGACTACGTAATTGGGCCGAATCTTAGAACTTTAGAATTGCTGGAACATTCCGCTTACAAAGAGTGTCATCCTTGGATCGTGTCCTTAGAAAAATTGAGTACGGTTTACAAAATTGAACTGGAGAATTGCGTTATTGACATGATTACTGATGATTTGAAAATGTCGCCAATTGAGTTGAAGTTATCCCAATGCAGCCGACGTCTGGACGGGCGGATCACTCGGGAAATGCCTTTGCAGGAAATGGTTGACTTCCGTCAATTAAAAAGACTTGAAATTGATGGATCTTGTGTATTTTTTTGCGGGGATGGTCCCTGTGAGCCTATTGCCAAATTTAGCGACTGCTCTCAGATTAAAGATCTCAGTTTAACCCACACTAGCATAAAAATGGACGCAAACATTTCTCCCCAAAGGCTCATTCTCCAGTGCAACAAATATTTCATGGAGGTTGATGGACAAACCATCAAACTATTGTAAATAGATTACGTTCTTTATTTTTTAACTTTATTTACTCAAATTCTGTGTGATATAGCCATAAGTAGATATAAAATAATTTATTATTAATGTTCGTTTGTGCATAATGCCATCGGCACGCCATCAAAGCATTTTGTACGTGAAGTATTCTCGTATGACAAGTAGTTCCTATACTTACCAAACTTGTTAAGTTCAAAGTTTTTGAAAAAGATTTTGTAAAAATGAAATTATAAGCAGTGACAATATGGCACGCCATCAAAGCATTTTGTACTTGAAGTATTCTCGTATGACAAGTAGTTCCTACTTACTGAACTTGTTAAGTTCAAAGTTTTTGAAAACGTTTTTGTAAAAATGAAATTATAAGCAGTGACCATATGGCACGCCATCAAAGCTTTTTGGAGAAACTTTTGTTCCCCTATATGTATGTAATTCACGTTAACCGAATAAAATTGAACGGTTAGCAAAGACTATTTACTACTTCAGTCAAAATTGTAATCATTTAATTAGTATCTTTGTGAAATGAGTGAAATCGATGAATGAAGTACCTAATACATCTTTTAATGGACACCAAAGCATCATTTTATGAAATATTCATGGTCGTAACAATTTAGCCTAAATAACCATTTAATAATGGACATATTTTGTAAGCTTAATCAAAACTTAAAACCCTGACTTCTGCCTGCCTATCTGTTTTTGCTCTAAGAAATATTAGTTCAGTTTTTACACCTTTTTTATTTCAGAAATAACTTTTTTCTAGATACCTAGGTACTAGGTGCGAACTAACTTAGGAAGGATCAATCTCAGTTCCGTTAATAATTACACTACAAATTGTTCAAGTTGTACTAGTTTTCTAAGCATATAAAATACTACTACTCTACTTGAATTTTAATTTTATTTCAAATTTTATCAATGCTAAATCTTTATGAATTTTATGCCCTTTTCTCCGAGTTTCTCCGAGGATTATTAGCATAGCTAGTCTAATTTCGGTTTAAATTACTTCAAAAACTTTTCCTATAATTTATGCATTATCATCAAATAAGCGTTTGCTACATTTACTGAAGCAATTAATATAAGTACCATAAAATAAATGACCCACATAATATAATATACAGTAACATTTAAATTTTATTTTGGACAATTGCTAAATACAAAATGATATTTAAATGTGAAGAGTGCAACTGTTCATCTAAATCTAATCTTTAATGTTACAGTTAGGGAATTACTACAATGCTGAATGAATTACAATTAAGTTACAGATATAGGGAGTTAATACTGAATGAATTACAATTAAGTTACAGCTATAGAGAGTTAATACTGAATAAGTTACAATTAAGTTACAGTTAGGGAGTTAATACTGAATGCATTACAATTAAGTTACAGTTAGGGACGTACAATTCTTAGTGATCACAATTAGGTTACTGTGAGATTACACTGGTTACTGAATGATTCATTTTAGAGCCACGGGTACCACGCTGGATTCATTCGGCACAAGTTGTGATTGTCACTGGCGGTGTCAATTAACTTGCTTACCTGAAATTCAAATAATTCATTAACTTTAGATTTCAACAAAAATATGTTATATACTTAAATTATGCATCCATATTAATTATACAAATAAGAAAATAAAAGCTTTACCTCGCAGGCAGGGCTTTCCACTGTTGCTAATGTGCGCATTCTTTGCATGATTGCGTTGACAGATGTGTTAACAAAATTAATCAGTAGTTTAGCCTCCTTTGCATTGTAGCCGTCGGGTCCAGAGCCTGCATCTATACCTTGTCGTTCATAATTTTTAATCCACGATATAAATTCATCCCGCATTATTGCTTTTAGAAGCGACTCTATTTTGTAATTAGGGTAAGCCAGACATCGGGCAATTGACACAATTGTGGACACCATTGGTCCTTGAACTCCGAAGGGAGTTAAAAATTCGGCGATATTCGGAGTAAGCCGGAAAGGAACAAGTCCCTTCGTATTTAGCTTGCCTATAAATACACAAATAAATAATATCTACATTAATATTAACCATTTATGGTATAAAAATATAACAAAGCAACAATTAGTTTTAGCATATATAAAAATAGAAAATGAATAGAAATGGGGATTACCTGTTCCATCCTCAATATCAAATTTGTAATAAGGACTGTCTATCATTCCAGAATCTTTATGCACGTACATCAATTCAGGACTCGCCTTCACCAAATGGAAAGTGTATTCAGCAAATGCCCACATGCTAACTTGGAGTGCAAACTAAAAAGAGAAAATGTCATGAAAATTCAATACTGCCTGTCGTCAAAATATTTGCAAAAAAATCTCTCACTATTTCTTATGTCTTACCGTTTTTCTGAAAGACCAATAATCAGAAGCGCTTGCGTAAGTATTCTGTGCCCAATTTTTGAGCATTGACTTTTTAACAATATTTTCCTGGATGTCTCGGAAAATGCTTTCAAGATTTTGCGGATCCATAACTTGTCCTTTATTCTATAAAAATAATATTCGATTATTGAAATTATCGATATTATTAGTTTAAATAAATTAAATTTGGCAATTGTCAACAAATATGAAATATACTTACCAACATGTCTGCAACTTTTTCATAATAGCTGGCTATTGGGCAATCAGATTCGCCTGCTCTCGAAATTCTTTCTTTAAATATATCGAGAAAGGATAGAGAGTCAGGATTATCTTCAATGACTTTCAATTGTGGGGACAGAGCTACAAATTTTGGGACCGTGAAGCGCAAGTTTCTCTTCGCCGTTTCCTTCTGCCGACTTAAATTATGGTTTAGCATTCTGGTGAATTGCATCACTCTTTCTTCGCTTTTTAGGTCAGGTCCTCCAGAGCTATGTAATATAAGATATGGATAGATTTTCCCATCGTGACCTCTAATGAATATCCGACGGCAAAAACTTTTATGCTTCTGAACGATTTCCACTTGTGGCAGAAATTTTGCAATTTTGACGTAATAACCACTCTGAAACAACAAGTAAGAAATAAATTAGAACACATTTTAGTTTAGAAAAATAACTAGAGGAATTGAAGGGCTGGGGACCATTTCTATTTACTACAATTCTGAATTACCCTTGGAATTAGGCAATCTCCTGGAATTTCAATTTCCGCGATCTGACTACTAAAGTTTTGCAAGTATTTAAAACGGCTAGTCAATAAAAATGATCTGCGAAAATAACAATAAAAAATTAAATAAATAACAAAAAATTGCTTTGAATAACAATATTCAAACATTTATTAGATGAAAAGAATAAGTAATCTTACTTAGAGGATGTTCTGGCCTTAGCTTCAAGGAGCTTAATCCATTTACGTGTTTTTGAAATCAGATTGTCCAATTTATCTGCACCGGGAGCACTAATGTCAAAATCAGTGGAGAACTGTATTTTTACATTCTGGATCTCTTCGGGCGTGGTGCCATTTAAGCATTCTTGAAGGGAAGGGCAACCCAATGTCGATGGCATCGAGATATTTTCTGTCTGTGTCGGTACACAAACTTGTATTGTAGGAGGACTCATTGATCCTGTGGGCAAACTTGGTGATACTGATCCACCTATAAGGAAAAAAGCGATTTGTTTACAAGAAAATAAAATCTAATTAACCCAAATGCGCATAATTTGTCCAAAAATTACTATTTACCATATCCGAAAAGGGACACAACTTTCTTGACATAATTTTGCAATTGTAGTGAAATAGTGGTCTCCGCAAGTTTCAAATTGCTTTTAAAAGAGAGGACATTCGATTTTTCTAAAATTATGCTCAGTTGTTTGTACATTTCTTCGTACCAATTTTCTCTAAGACAAGCCAACTGAAAAGTTAAAAAATTCCATCTTGCAATTTAATTTAATACTTTTACGGATTTAGTTTAATACATATTTATTATATTTATTTTTAATTCATATTATGAAACATAAAACTTGTAACAATAACCTGGTCCACAATTCCTTCTAAACTGGAAACGATTGTAGGATGCCCATTCCGTAACGCACTCATAACTTGATAACACCTTGTGAAGCCCTTTGAGAAAGCTGGTCTATCCTGATCGTTTGTGTCAGCTTGCTGCGATTGAGCAGGATCCTGTTCCTTTTGCGATGAGTTTACATTAGCGGCAGGTTTGGGAATAGAAACTGGAATTTTTGTTGAAGATTCTTTCTGTGGACTATTTTGATGCTGCTGTGGCTGTGGCGTTTGCATTGGACTTGAACTTGGAAATGGGGTCTTGCGTTGCATCTGCGTTTTTTGAAGTTTCTGATAATTTCGTATACTCTGCTGCTGTTTGAGAACACGCTGTATTTGCGTGTGAATATGTTGTGTTTGTTGCAACTGTTCAGCAGAGCTGAGGCCTTGTTTTGGTATTTGCTGCAATTGCAGTTGGTATTGATTCATTTGTAGTTGGTACTGATACACTTGCTCAGCAAGCTGCAATTGTACGTCAGAAACGGAAGTAGATGCTGCGCCCACGTCTGGGGAGATTTGGTTGGACATCTGAGGAGGTAGAGAACCAGCTGGATCTGGAACAACTGGAGGAACAGCTTCCTTGTCCTTCGGGATTGGATCAATTGGCTTTGTAGCTGCTGCAATAAGTTCAGCTCGTCGACTCTTATCCCTCTCCTCCACTTTCAAACCCAGAAAAAGGGATCTCAGTGGGTAGTAAACAGCCTGAGGGTACATTCTACCCACTTGCACTATCAAATTCATAATCATGTTGCCATTGTGGAACGAGAGACTTGTCAACAGCTGAGGAATCCAAGGTAGCCACATAATTGATGGAACTGTTGAAGCAGCTTTGCTAAGTGCGTTAATTAAGGAACCTTTTTCATCGTCATACATTAGCAACCACAAAATCTGAAACACAGACCAGACAAATTGTTTTATTTTACAATAATTTCATTCAAAGCGAAAGAAAAATGAAAATTTTAATTTAGATGCGATCTCACATTTGCAATATACTTTCGCCCCTTGGCTTCCTTTTGAATACAGCAAGAATGTATGAAGGAATTTACTGCTGCCACGCCTATTTGAATTTGCTCAGGATCCTGAGTGAATAAAGTTTCCAAACAAGCACCCCACAGACCCCATGCTTTCAAAGAGGATTGCGATACATTACAAGATTCGTTGTGAGCTCTTACACTATCCTCAAGGCGGCCTAAACAATAATTCCAATTTATTTATATTGTAAATTGTTTTGTAGCAATACGCTGAATAGAAGAACTATAAATAACTTTACTTAACTTAAAACTTACCAATTTGAGAGAAAAGCTGGCCTTTCAAAGCCAAAAACTCGCTTATCATAACTGGAGTGAAATTATCCAAATTTATTGAGTCGACAATCTTCACAGCATCTTCCATTTCGCTGGCAACGAGGGTCTTCCCCCAGTAACATTTTACTTGCTGCTTGAATTTTTCGAAACAGTCCTCAACGGGAATACTTGGGAAGGAGTAAATCTTTAACAAAGAGTCTAGGCAAACGGAAGCTTGGTTCTGTTTTCTCGCAATCTTGCCAAAGTGGCAATATCCCTATAAAAATAAATTGCAGTAAAAAATATATTATCAAAATGTAACGAGTCTTCCCTAAGGAATACAATTTGTAGTATGAATATTGCAAAATATAGTGGTAAAATATTCATTGTATTTGGAATCGGTGATTTAAAAGTGTAAAATGAATATGTTAGTCCACCTGCGCTGAAGCATGTACTGCTTGCGGGTATTGACTGTTATTTCCGCCACTTTGTTCTTTGAAATGATTGTATATCAATTGATAATGTTGTTCCCTCCAGGTAAAAACGTGAGACCAATGACTCAAATCATCTTCAATACATGGTAGCCGATTTCTCCATTTCTGGAGTGTAAAGTCCATACTTTGGCCTTGACTGATCGCCTTGCGAATGTGCGCTCCCTCTTCCAGTTCCATAATCTAAAAGATATTAAATTCATTTATTTTAGCGTACAATTTTTAATTTAATTATTTTAATAAATAATTCGTCTGATTCTTGATTGTTTTTTAACTTGGAGAATTGTTACCGTTTGCGCTCCTTGTAGCACACTAATGTGAGCATTTGAAATGGGATTCGGTGTTGGTAATCCCCTCCAGTGTTTTAAGCATAGTAGTAAGGCTTCATGAGCGCAGCGTTCAACTTTTGAATAATCTTGATTCTCTATAGCAGACAAAGCAAGGTAGCCTTCGTATAAACGAACTTTCCAAGCTTCATCTTTGCCCAAAGGTTCGAACTCGGCCAAACCTTTTGTCAATAAAGTCCAGTCTGGAACACGCCAAGCAGATTCGACAATGGCTAATGGATTTGATCCAATATCGGAAGAGACGTACTCTCTAACGATGTCCCATCGATTCAGTTCCTTCGAGCACCTGGATATGATAATGCAATTTGTACAAATACAATGTATCGATCCCATACAATTAGAAGAAAACAGTTTCAAATATTTGTATAAAAACTGGCAAAAATATAAATAAAAGTGTATTACTATTACCTCATCCAATGATCTTCCCACAAGGCGCATTCTGTATGTTCTTGGGAAGTTGCAGTAGCAACAGGCTTTGATAAATTAGCAGTGGCCTTCGTTATTGCCACATAGTATGAATTTTTCGCTTTCTCAAAACATCCCATGGCCTCATACCGGGTTCCGATTTCCGTTTCAGGGTATCCCGCTCTCCGTTGCCAAATTCCAGCCCATAGATCTTCCTCACGAAGAAGAGAATAGAGTTCAGACAACAGATTCCAAGCCTGGTCAAACTGACCATCAGCATTTTCGTTTGAGGTCTCTACATTGCCCAGCGCCATTTCTTCTAGCAAAAGGGCCATTCTATGCCACACGTTGTGATTCTTTCCAACGTAATACAAAATCCAACTAAGAAAATAGCAAAAAACATTAAATTCAATTGTGAGTTTGCGCTTATAACTTACAATAATTTTTCAGCAGACAAATCACATAAAAAATCGGAAGTACAGTAATACATAGTGGGAAGGAATTATAAACTTACGGTTGAATTGTCATTGGAGGATCGCAAGCTGCAACCGCTTCGACAATGGTGTTGAGAGTACTTTTATATGAATTTCTTTGCCACAAGTGAGAGCCACTGCAAAGAAATGGTCTAATTTCAAGTTCGATAGATTTTTGTTGTCTAGCATCAAATATTTTCCAAGCCAGGGGGAAGAAGACTCTCCAAATGTTGTCTGCTAATTTGGTATCTGCGTGAATTAGTAGTGAAACGGAGTGTATAAATGCGTTCAATCTTCTGTCCGAAACACTTTCTGCGAAATTCTTCTCTTTTATTAGAATAGCCTTGGTGTCAGCCACTGGATAAGTGGGATCTGCCCACCCTTCTTTGAGAAAAGCATCCTCCATTCGAGAAACGACAGCAGCTTCGTCAACTCCGCTGACTATTTTCTCCAATTTCTCAACGTGACTCTCCAGTTCCTGAATGCAGGCCACTTCGCTGTAGCCAAGCTCTATATTTTCAAAATCTGAACGATGTTGTAAAAATGATACCCTCTCGAAATAGTCAGCACTAGTCTTGCTATTTTGGGATACGGCAGGGATGAGCGCTTCCCTTGGAGTTATTTCCACGTGTGTATTAATAGCAGTGCAAAGTAACAATTGGGCACACTGCTTAATCCAGAAGTGAGATCCCATTGCTTCCCAATTTTGACTGCAGATGATATACATGATCCTTTCGTGAAGACCCTTCTTAAGATAAGTATCGAAGATCTTGAAGAATTTTGCCCTTATGTCAATCTGGGTACATCTAAGTCCTGTGAGGAAGGCGGGCTCTAATTTCTGCTGCAATTCTCCAGATTTCAAATGGGGGTCTGTATAAATGAAATGAACGAGCTCCAGAAACATTCGTTGCAGTTCATTATCCCCGGAAAAACGGGTTTCTACATGGTTCATAATTTTGACGAGGAGGAGTGACTTATCCGCAAAAGAAGGAGCTTGATTCAGGATAAAGGGGTTAGTTGTCTTCATCCATTCGCCGAGCATCTTTACTACTTCTTTGACAACTCTCGGCTCTGTGGATTTCTCAATGAGGCCGGCGAGAATTTGCGTAATGAAAACATTTTGGATTTCTTTTCCCATGACGCCAACACGATGCTTCGCCAAATTTAAAGTTAGTACGAGAAGCTCCGTTGTCTTCTTTCCATGTTCAGATGAAATGGGATTCAAGTGTTCTCTGGTCAATCGTTTAATGACTTCCATGAACACAATGATAAGTTTGTCAACGTAGCACATGTTGCTTTCACAAGCTGACTTGAGGAGACTCAAAGGCCCAAATAAAGTCTGGGGATCCGAAATTGCTACTTTTGTGTAATCAGTTAGCCCTTGACTGATGAATTTGCCTAAAGACGTGTATACGTGTTCCAATTCCTCGTATTTCTTCAGCATGGCGGTAGAATTAATCTGAGTTCGAAAGTCCGTCGGGAATAGGCTTAGAAGTTTCGCCATAAATGTGTTCACATCGCTGATAACTTTGGAATTTGGAAATGTCATACAAGCTGAAATGCCCGCTTGCATCGACTTTACGTGTCCCAGTGCCTTTTTCTTTGTACAGCTTCCGATTATGTGTGTGATGAAAGCGAAACCGGTAGAAACATTGGCAACGTTAACTCCAGGGCTGGTGATAGTCAAAAACAATTTGTCCAGCCAGGCCAAGTCCAATTCGCAAGGGAGCCACACACCCGGTTTCAAAACAATGTTCAACAGGCTCATGCATTTTTTTGAAAGAAGTTCACCTGGCTTAGGGGATTTGTGGTTTGGATTTAGTTCGTTCACTGTAACCGCTAAGCGTAACAGGCAATTGATTATGGACTCGGCGTCCGACTTCGGTAGGACAATCAACGGATTCGGTTCTACAGGATCAATTTTGATTTTCTTCAACGGCGACGACTTTTCATTCTCAATTCGCTTAAGCTCCCACTTGATAATTACTTCTGCCAATTCCACGGCCAATTTTCGGTGTTCAAAAGTGCTCGTTTCAGCAAATCCTAAACGGTGGATAGCATTCCGCATGTAGGATAACAATACTT
>JAQFYC010004866.1:0-15844 GCA_034694165.1 Tomocerus mixtus | reverse complement strand
AAAAAGGCTCAGTTTGACAATGGACCAAATAGGCCACACCCCCGAAAAGTTATGGCCACGCCCACAAATTAATAAATGGCAACATGTGATAAATGGGCTAATTATGGGAAAGTTGATCACGTCAGAAATTCAAATTTGAATCTCAATATACCCCAAACCTGGGGAAACTTGAGATTCCATGACATTTCATATGCCAAGTTCATTTCATTAGCTAATTTAATTGAGTTTATTAACTGGGAGACTACGTTGTTATAAAAATACTTTGTCTGTCTGTCTGTCCGTGGACATTGAGATTTACTACATACTATGGCTAAGAAAAAAGGTTCAGTTTCCTAATGGATCAAATGGGCCACATCCCCGCAGAGTTATGGCCCCGCCCACAAATTAATAAATGGCAACATATGATTAATGGGCTAATTATGAATCTCAATTTACCCCAAACCTGGGGAAATGTGAGATTTCTTGAGATTTCAGTATCAAGTGGCTCTAATATGCCATGTAGACATTTATTATCAAGAAAAGTGGTTCTTTAGGGATACTATGTATTGTTATTAGCTCATTAAATTGGCTACATCCTTTTGCAATGGTTTATTTAATTCTTATATTGTGCACAGACTGACACGGGAAGTCCTTTGGTCATTGACGACATTAGTGGAGGTGACGGGCGAAAAACTCTCATTGGTTTAGTTTCCTGGTTGTATGGATGCACTAGTCAAGAGGAACTCACACTTTTATACAATATCATCTTTACTGATGATACGGCACATCCACAAGTACCAGGCGTCTACACTCGTATTACATGTAAGCAAATTATCACTATGATATACATAATTATATTAATAAACTTCTATCTGCAATCTGAACGTGGATACTCAAATAGAATGCATATTTTCATTCTTCTGTCAATGACCCAAGTGCATTTCAATTACTACATCTCTACATTGACATTAACTCTACACTCTACATTAACAAGGATCCTATTTATTTTTTGCAGCTTATTATCCCTGGATAATGGAAAACACAGTAGATGCGCAATGGTGTTCGGGATAAGAGAAATGTATTTTCTATAAGAATTTATTTATATTGTAGCTGTGATGTAAATATTGTGTAAATTATTCCATTTTTGTTGAAACTGAATGTAGTTTGGATGCATAGTAATATAAATGAATCCAAAATGTAACCCAAAGCTTGTTTGTATGTGATAACTATTTATAACTGATTTGCTTTTTATGTGCTTTCTTGAGAAGGATTGTGTTTGTATTTACAAGTGTGTTTTGCCATTTACATAATAAAATGTCTATAAATATATAAAGGAACACTCTTTGTATTCTTGCACAACAATTATTGTCATTTTTTGTCTCTTTTTGATTTGCAAATATAAATATCATGTTTATAAAACTTCAATTAATTGTAGTAGTGTGAAAAAACATAAAGTAAACAGAAAAAGACATTTTTATAAACAATATATTTATTTATAATTGCATGAAAATTCATACATATGCATGCGATAGATTTACCTTTGCCTAATATAATTATTTTGTTGGTTGCATGCCTTGGTGTGGCACCATAGAGTGTATAAAACAATATAAATAGAAAAATAATATGCTTCATGGAAGAAGGTAAGTAAATAATTTAGCCAGAAGGATGTAGCAAATAGAATATTAACAGTACTACAATATTTAGTACAAATAGTCATATATTTAGATTATTTAATGTACTTTGTGTCAACTAGTAAAATTTTTAGGATAATATAAATATATTTCATCAATAATTTACAGGTTATGGACTTTTATAAAAAAAATTAATAAGCATTTCAATAGAAGTAATGGAAACTGGAAATAGGGACTAGATTTAGATTTATCGTGGAGAATATAGAAAATATAAGGAACTGCTTTTGATTAGGATAATACAATAAATATCTATCTAATAATTTAACAACTATCTGTAGTATACTTATAATTGTTGGATAACGATTCTTGGAGTCTTTGTGCTAAATTCTTCATTGCATTATTGCAATGTGCTATGATTATGAAGTAATGTAATATTATAAGAGGATTGGATTATAAAGTATGTAAAGTAGATGTTTGCAAATTGTTTATAGTTTTGTGTTTCGTGTAATACTTTTGATTCTCGTTCAGTTAGTTTTACTTCTTTCCCTACTTGACATTGACATTGATTCTGCAAGAATCTTCAAGAGTAGTAAAAAGAAGAGATCACTCAGAAAGAGAAGAATAGTTTGTAGACGGAAAAGCAAGAAATAAAAAAGAGATGAGAGCGTCTAGGCGGATGGCGCCAACTGAGAGCGTAAATATTTTAATTGCAGTTAAAGTTGCAGCTACATTGTTTCTTTAGCTGCTCAATTGCTAATCGTAATCGCAAGTTCTTGATCTTATCAAACAAAAGTATCACTAGAACAGAACATTGAACCAATTGAATAAAAATTGGAGGTACCTACACAATGTATTTAAGACTAATACCAATGCATCTTCTACATACAGTTCATTCCGCGTAGAAGGATTCGTGTAGATAGAAAATTTCCTATACGGAAAGAATTTTGGTGCTTCTATTTGTTCTATAGACAAAAAGCTTACAAAAGTAAACTATAAGCAAAAATGGTTATAAGGAATTCTCGTCAAAGGAAACAATCGCTATTTCAAGCACATTTTTACTTATTTCTTGTTTGAGCGACGCTTGTAGGGACTTTTTGACCTTATTAAATTAAGTTTGATAACAATTTACAATATCTTTGTGCCTGTGAACTTAATATTATTGAATATTAAAGAGGAAACACTTTTTAATAACAATGTATAAAAATCTATTTATTTCTTGTCACATATTGATTCCATTATGGAACCTTAAACTGGAAAAACGAGATGTTCTAGTGCATTTTAAGGTAAATCATGTAATTGTGATTGAAAATGCATTAAATATTTTAAACAATAAACATTTTTGACGTTTGCAAGAATTAAAATGAGAAAATAATACTATTGCAAATCACAATTAGATTCTGTATGCAGCAGCTTGTGAATGTGTAGTTAAAATAATTGAATAGTGATAGTAATTATGGAAGTGTAAAGGACTACTAAAAATGTATGGAAAATTGTGGAACAATATAATACATTCATTTTTAGTCAAGTAGACAACTTTTATTGGCTTTTTAAACCTTCTACATGTTAATCGATACCAATAAGGAATTCTCTATTTTCTGGGAGTTTTGCACAGTACCCTATTATATGAATCCTTGTACGTGGATTGTACTGTACATACATTGATCGTGCTAAGCTAATAAGCAAGCAAAAGCTCGTTCGTGAATGAATTAGGTATATGCATGAAACTCAGAAGAACTAAATGCAAATTACATCTCAACTTCAATTCAGTCGCATTTAAATCTTATCGTTTGAGTTTTTGCATATTTAAAAGAGGTACCTTTGCTTAGGCAGGATAATTTGCATGTTAAATAGCTACCTAGTCATAAGCTATGCATATTATTACCTTGAGCCTTCAAAAACTCATTCACAGTATGAAGTGTCATGATTTCGAGTTTCGTTATTGGCATTTACTGTTGACAGGAGGAGGATGAGATATAAAAATGAATACAACAATATGTAACAGGACCATGGAAGCAGACAAGGAGACGACGGAGACCGTTCCTTACAAATAATAATAATATTTACTGTGATCTGCCTAAACATACAAATTATATTCAAGATCAGATCAAGATCAAGAACAGAATTCTAGTCGAATGAATACAGTATTTGCATATGGGATTTAAATGCATTCTCATTACAAAGTGTATTAAAATGAGTCACATCAAAATACAATAAAGTTGTAATTGTAAACGAAAACCTAAAGAAAACAAGCTTAGCAAGATTATCTGATGAAACGATGGCCATGCAGCGACGGTATTTAGCGCTAATCAAGATCTTGAGACTGTGCCACGGCACAGACTGTACTGTCGCCATCCCAAATCCAGTCTCTCTGGATCAAACACGTGGAACAACTCTATATTGCCAATTTTTACTAATTCTGCGTGACGAAGAATCAAAATCAAGTATTTATTCTGATTAATTGTTGTTGTACTCGATTTGGTTTTAAGAAGGACTTTTCTTCGAATTTGTAATCATTTTTTATGATTCACTGCAAATTGTGCAATGAAATAAATCAAAGCTCCTCCCATTTATAATTGCATTGTCCTTATATTATGCTCCCTTATCATTATTATGCAAAACTGGCTAAATATCTTATGTATTTGTTACGTGAGTGTGGTAAATTGTAAATTGATCTTGAGGTAACTCGAATTCAAGACAATATTATACCCAGAAATTATTTATTGGCATTATGTACCGTAAAAAGCGAATCAACGCCCTAGAAATATTCCTTTACTAAACACTTTTGGTATGAATAGTATGAAAATATAGTATGATTCCCATGGACTAGTAGAACTTGATTGCATTTTAAAGGAAGTTAAAGAAGTAATAAAATAATAAAATACCTTAAGTCTTTTTTTGCAATTTTGGAGAGGCAAATTGTAGTATTTGTTTGCAAATTGAAATACTTTAGACACCAGTGAGAATTAAAGGGAGAAAGCGTATAAATTCTATTAGAAATATTAATTAGATTCTGCGTTCGAAATTGGCCACAAAATTCGTGAAGCATAAAAAATTGTTGGTATTTTAGTCCTAACTCAGTTTTAATGGGTTAGTTTAGTTATTCATATACCTAATTTCTGAAAATACGTTTTATTAGCTTAAGTAGTTGATAATTATGGGTACGTTAGAGAAAATACTCATGACTCATCGTCCTTTCTGGAAATATTTATTACGGTATAGTACAATTTAAAAAATTCGAGGATAATTTGCAAAATATGAAAATATGAAAAATTGGCAAGGCATTCTAAATTCATTAGATATGGAAAGAATTGCATCAGCCCTTATCAAAATTGGCTCATTTCGTCACAGGGAAAATTGACCACCTGGTTTATTTTTTCACTTTTTACGGTATGTAGCGTATCTCTATAGGTATCCATCTACTTAATTGCACGCATTTTAAGCAATAATATTGGCTATATTATTACGAAATAGGGTAATGAACTGGTTTCGAATCAAATTCAAATCATGGCTTGTCTTTGAATCTTTAAATCCTTGTAGGTACATATATCGGCTGATTATAATGTATTTTTTATGCTTAAATAGTTAGCATAGGTATTGGTATTACATACTTTACTTCGTTCTTTAGATTTTGCAATAAATAATAACACTTAAATACACGTTATGTCGGTGTGTGTAAAGTCTAGTCCTACTCTACACATATTCCTACTTATTGTTAGAATACTTACTAACTTACCTTGAATATTGAATCTTGAAGTACATTATACTTAAGTATGTATTGCTATTGCTAATCTGTGTATAGTAATCTCATCCTCATCCCAGTTGAATGAATTCTAATCCAAAGCTGAAGCTGACGATCCGGTGTGAGTCTGTAAGTGAGATTAGGATTAGGATTAGATGAATGCGAGTTTTTATTTTACAAGCTTTATTGTTGTTCTACAGTATGTATGTAGTTATACTGATAGTATTTAAGATTTAATGTAGGTACCTTATATACATTTCATGTTTGTTGTGATATGGTGTTAGTGACTTCTGACTCGTCTTGTGTTTCTTTTAATCTTAATCCTCTTGTGTATGTAGTATGTAATATTGGATGATCTTCATCTTCACTTGCTTTGCTGTTGTGACTTCAATTGAATCTTGAATGCATGTATGCACTTTGTTCAGTTATACAGAATACAAATATATCAGGCTTGTACAATTTACAATACAAAACAATGTTAAATTCGTGTTAAATGCTGAATGTTAATATCTCGACTTGTTAAATGTTAAACTAAATGCTAATGAGAATATACATGTAAATGTAATACTTACCAATATTATAGGAGATGAGGATGAGGATGAAGAAGATGAAAGGGTCTGCGAATTTCTGGGTTAGGTGACCAAACCAAGTTCAAGAACATTGAGAGAATTGATATTTAACTACCTGATTAAGAGACTTCATCAGTTAGTCTCTGTCTCATCTTCTCAATGAGATAACCGTGAGCTAAAACAGCTCTCAGATTTGCCGCATCTTTTCTCTAAGATTTTTGATTTGCAGTGCTAGTTTTACAGTTTTTAGTTCAAATTTTCAAAATGCGGGTAATGAACGTAGTTAGTTACTCACTGGCAGCAGTAATCCTTGTATTTCTTGCAGGCCACACTTTGGGATCTCCTGTTGGTGTAAAATCGGTAAGAAAACAAAAAAAGAGAAAATTGTGAGAAAACTGAGAAAATCTTGAAAAATGAGAAAATTAATCAGTGCTGCTGAAAACTGATTTGGTTTTCAAGTAAAGTATTTCGATGGCGGAAAACTTAAATATTCGGTTTTCTTTTTTTTGTTTCAGGAGACTGAAGATGTAGCAACGACAGTTGCTTCCGAAATTGTTAACGACGATGTAGTAGTTACCACGACAAGAACTGGAGGACGACAGGAGGAGCCTGAAGATGAGGATGACGACGATGATGCAACATCAGCCCCAGTCATACCATCAACAGTAGCCCCAGTTCCTAAGCCACAATATAACGAGAGCACAATCCAATCTGAATTGAACTACGTCTCCCAATTCCAAATTGGTTCCAATGATAGTGAAACCCTTCCTCAAGTGCCCCCTCAAGCCCCTGAGGTCCCAGCACCATCTGGAAGTGTACCCGTACCTGCTAATCCCGTTGAAAATAATTCTTCGATTGCAGATCCCGTTGTGGAATCGAGAAACTCATCGGTCCCTGTTTCAGAAGTATCCGAAGCTCCAGCCCCCGTAGCTCCAGCTGCCCCAGTAGTTCCTTCAATTGCTCCAGTTCCAGTAGTTTCTTCATCTGCTGCTCCAGTTCCAACTGAGGAAGATGATGATGATGATGATGAATCTACAGGTGCTCCAGCGGTAAGACAACCAGCAGAAGAAGAAGCTGAGGATGGGGAATCCCCTGCAGAATCTTCACCTGCTGAAGCTGCAGCTCCAGCAATTCCAGTTAAGCCTTTGACTCTCGCTTCATCTCCTCCAGTTGTTCAAAGTCAGGCCCAATCTGCTGCAATTGGAAATGCTGCAGTTCCTCAACCTGCAGTTCCAGCAAAGACGCCAGAAGCCAAGCCAGTGGCAACAGCCGCCCAAACTGGAGCCCAGCCCCAAGAAGTTGATTCAGATAATGAGGATTCTGACACTGACCCCGACACTGAAAACGAAATTACCCAAGATCAGAGGAATTCCGATGCAGTCGTTCCCACTACAGGAGCCCCGACCACTTTCGAAGCTGAATATAATTACACCGTCCAGTTCATTAACGATAATAACCAAGCTCGCAAGCAAATCGTTGAGAACGACGAGTCTGATGAAGGAAACTCAACAGTGAAACCATTGAACAACAAATCCACTTTCGAATCCGAGTTTCAACACACAAGCCAGTTTTTATCTGATGCAGATGGTCGGGCTGATTGTGGTGAGGATAAAAAACAACCATGCAAAAAAGTCGTTAAAAATTAAGTAGCTCAGATTTTAAGTACTTAATATGCCGTAAAAATCGATATTTCTACTATAAGCTTCTATAGAGAACCCTTAAAAATGTACCATGTAGACTAAGTATCTATTTTTTAATGATTGTATTTATTTTCTCTGTATGTTTTGCGTTTATTTATTTTTTATTTTTAGTGTAGTGTACCCTTTAGAATTACGTTAATTTATTTATACGGACATTTATTTTGCAATGCAACCCCAGGACAATCACACTTAACTTACTAACTAAATTAGTAAGAGACTTAATTACCTATACTATACAATAATTTGTAAGCTTACATTAATTGTATGTATTTTTGTATTTATTTTTGTCAAATGAAATACTATGCGATGAAATTACAATGCAAGAGAGACGAAAAACAAACACGAAAGCAATTTACCTGACTGACAATAAACACTTTTGACATTTATAAGTCAAATAAAGACTTTCACTGAAAATTGACTCTTTTCTTCACAAAATGACTTACTGTATGAACATTACTCGATTTTTACGGCATATCATGACAGTACGTATTAAGAAGATATAAAAATGCATGCACAATTTTACCGTTATGAGTTATGTTATGTGTTAGTTAGGTTAAAGACATCTTTTCTAGAGCACCAACCAACATGACATGACATAAGAAGTACAATATAACAATGTACAGACTGATTTATTGGTATAAAACATGTTAATGGCATTTTCATGTCTTTGTTTCTGTTCGTGTTTGGCATGTTATGTTATGTTATGAATTATTTCAGCATGTGGCAAAGTCCCGTATAGCGTGCCCTTAGGCCCATCTTCTGGAATTAATGAATCTCCATGGACCGTTGCTATTGTTCGTGGAGGACTCTTTGGCGGTGGACGACCTCATTGTGGAGGAACCCTGATTAACGATAAATATGTCATCACTGCAAGTAATTAGTTCTACCAATATGGCATAATTTTATATAGCAAAATATATAAATTTTATTATTATCGTTAATGACAGGATATATTAGCGAAAAGATTTATTTCAAATCATTTTTCTGTAAAATAATTAAACAAAACTCTTTTTTTAATAGGTCACTGCATGGATGGGTACGTACTTCTTTTTATTTTCCTCCATTATTGCTTTCAAAAGCCGAAATTAGAATATATTTGAGCACACATGTGTATATTTAAAATCATTTTACGGATTTTAAATATTTATTGTACATTGTATTCTTTTACTTATCTTCCATTGTATAGTATCTAGTAATTATAACTTAGAACAGGAATATACGATATTTCTAAATATTTGTAAGCACGATCAAATTAATTTAAAATACATAATATTTAACATAGAGAAACAGTTTTGTGTGCTTGTAGTATTTCTCTATAGCAAAGTTCTCGTGTAGGGAAAATGAAATTGCTAGGGATAAAGTAACGGACGCTTCAACATTTGTTTCGTTATTAGACTTTGTTGATTTTATGGCATTTTAGCTTCCGAATGCTGACAGGGACAGGAGGTTTGCAATTAAAGTAATTTTTGATTCTAGATTTCTAGTAGTATATTACAACGAGACCGACGGTACGTGAACTTATGATTGTAGGAATTTTCTGAATTGTATTTACTTTCAATATAAGGTAAATAGTATCTATGTAATGGAAACCTAGTTTTTCCGAATAGATTAGGGCTTTAGTTACAGGATGACTCTGTGCAGGGCAGTAATTATTTCTATAGTGAGTAAAGGCAGCTTCCTCTTGTGTAAAATTCTTAGGAAAGTTAAACCCTACAGGATAGCTTAGTACCTACGGTTGTGTTAGTATAGCTGGAAGGAAAGTAGACATGACAGGACAGGAGGATCACAACAATATAAACTTTATGACATGTTTTCCCATATTATTATGATTATTATATACAGTATACTATAATTAAGTGTTCTTTATTCATTAATTAGCTTGTTCATGAATGGAAGTATAAGTAATTAAGACGTAGACTTGATTTTGACTGGATATACTTCATGATTTGCTTTATTGCTATATAACAATTGCATTTTACAGGCTGTACCCAAATGATATTCAAGTTTGGATGACAGTTCACAACTCGTTCGAGTCAGCTTCATCTTTTGGCACTTCAAAGGTCAACGTCCAGGAAATCATCATGCATCCCAACTACAACAGGAACACAAATGACAACGATGTAGCTCTGATAAAATTGAGTCAACCCATTGACATTTCTCAGAAGAATTATTTCGTACCGGCTTGTATCCCTGCGGGCTCTAGTGACTATTCAGGCACCACAGCCCGTGTGACGGCTTGGTCAAATGGACGAAGAAATGAGATCTGCAAAGCTGAGATGCCTGTTCTGAGCAACCACGTTTGTACGAGAGATACAAAGCATCAAGATAAGATCACGGAAAATATGTTATGTGCTGGATTCCTCACTCCAAGCAAGCAGGAGAGTTGCATTGTGAGTTTTCAATTGTATTTTTCCAATCATTTTATCGATAATCTGATAAACAACAACAACAGTTAACTGCAATCACATAAATCTTCTTAAACTGTCACGAATGGATGTTAATTGAATTGCAATACTTAATAGGGAGATGCTGGTGGACCATTGGTTTCACCTAACGGAGGCAGAAACACACTCATTGGAGTCGTATCTTGGGGATACAGATCTGCTGGACAATACAGTCCAACTGTATACACAAGAGTTTCCGGTACAATAATCTTTTCATCTTAACTTCTTAAAAAATGTACAAGCATAATATAAATTCCTGTTCTTAATACTTATTACATTATTTACCGTTAATTTTTTACAGGCTACTCTGATTGGATTCTTCACAATACCCGAGATGCTGACTGGTGTGGTAATTAAGGACTGGATCAAGGATAATTATTATTAATTACATACATATCACCTTTACTTTACATTTTGTTAAGCTTAATTCTATTATGTAAGTACGTACTTATTCAAATTAACTATCTTGTTACGGATTTCATGGTTTGTTTGTATCTGTGTTGTGGTTAGGAATTTTTGGGATGGATTTCAGTCTGTAAAGATTCGTTACAGTTACGAACTGCGATTTCTCCATTGTTGACAGTATTTTATGTACCTGTTTAGTTTATTGTAGGACAAGACAAGAAAGAATATAATGCCCCCGTAATTATCTCCTCTTGTCGCGTATTAAGTGTTAAGTATAAGTAGCTTTAGCTTGTTGCTAAAATATTGCTACCATCATTGTATTGTAAATCCTATGTAGTTTGCTTGCATATTTATTCATTTGTGCCATCAACCCTTGTAATTTATTATGAAATTGTGTCTCTTACTAAAGTAGACACAAAGTTAAGTTAACTATATATTATGTCAACTCTTTTATACTAAAATATTACAATACAATGTAAATACCTAGTAAATACTGGAGAATAAACGAAAGTAAATATCATTTACCCGTAACAATAACACAAAAAGACTATTTATGAGATTTGCACTTTTCGCTTGTCTTTTTAGATAACATTTATAATTTTTCTCTTCTTTGTGCTTTATTGAATAATCTGTAAGTAGGTATATAAAATTCAAATTCTCATGAATACTACTACATAGAATTATTAAATATGAAATTCTAATTTATTTTGGTGCATTGTCCTTATCTAGTGTTAAATAATATTAGCATAGAAATTTTGCACACAGTATAAATAATAATAATGTGATTGCAAAGCCACAACCCATCCTGCTTTGAGTTCAAGTTGCATATAAGCAGTCTAAGTCCAGATTGCAGATACCAATATGCCCACAGTCTAAATATAGCAGATCTTATTTTATATTCAATTTAGTCCGGTTCTGTTGCATCTTCAGCAAATATTATTGTGATCTGAAGTGAACTCTGAAGGTTGGCTATCTATGTATACACTTACGTAGTAGCCAGTAGCCAGCAGTTATCTGTATGCAATAGTAAGTAGCGTTTGTAACAGAACATGAGTTTCCTTTTAGCCATCACATTGTAATATGTAAAGTAAACTACAATGCTCTTTTCTTTATGCTTAGAGTTTGCTTCACTTGAGACGAGCAAAGTATTTGTATGTACATTATAATATTACCTACAGTCTACAGTGCATTACAAGTCGGATAAGAAATAAGCTCTTGTAGTATTTTGTATTGTAAAAGGAATCAGTTTATCTGTGCATTAACCCTAACCAAAGAAGATTTGATTTTATATGCAATGCAATAGTTATCGCATCACACCAGGTACTCACGTACAACATTGTAATTCTCTGTCTCAAATCAAGATCAATGTCATTCCTTATAAAATAAAAAGTTACATGCAAAAATCGTATGTCTGTTTCTGCTTTAAATATAAAACACACTATGACTGTACAATACCTAATTTACATATAGTAAGTATGTATACATATATAAAAGAACATTATGATCAGATATCAGATTTAGTGGTACTATAACTATATCCAAATTCAATACAGAAAATCAAATCGTTTATATTCAGAGCACAATTCTCCCGATGTTATTTATAGACTAAATACGTAGAGGAAGCTATTTAATCTGTAATATTAAAATGAAATGCATATAAATATGTTTTGCGTAAATTTTTACGAATGGTGAAGCAAATATAATATAATATAATGTGTTTTTGTTTTTACAATAAGCATTACATATTATTACGTGGTAGCATAACAATATGCTAATAAAATATAATATGCTAAACTAAGGTTCATAGTAATGGTATTGATGATCAATAAAATTATATCGAAAATAGTCTTCAGATACCTTAGGCTTGAACAACAGATTGGAATTCCATTATGAGATGTTAAGAGTGATAGTGTTCCGATATCCTAAAAATTTCTTGCACTGGCACTGCATGGAGTCAAATTGCATTTGGATTACTAAAATAAAATTCTGTATGATAAATCTGACTTGAGACTTAATCGTGGGATGGAAGCCATCTCGTTAGGAAAAACATGTCTAACCAAACCACAAGACAAAAAGATCATTCACAAGAAGCTAATCTTTAGGACTAAAGAGGAGACTAACTAGCAATAAGACGAATATTATTATTACAAAGCAATATGCAGTTATCAGATATTTAGATTCGATTTCAATTCTCTTTTTTCCATCCGAATGATGTGATCTCTATACGGAGTTCCTTTTACATACACAGACACATAGTACACACAAATGTAATTGGCTGCAGTTCATTTCTACATACAAATAATATTATTTCAATCTCACAATCAGTACAGTACAGTATATTATTTGCGGTTTTCATTAAAGTCAAAGTGGAATTACGCAAAACCGAAACATTGGATTGAATTCGAATTTAAAACTTGATTTTTATTTAGAAAAAAAGTAGAGAGTTCACTGAAGCATTAAAATATCTGAAGAAGAGAGAACGTTAATATTAGCAAGTAATAATGGCAGTGAAATCTGTGATAATTCTTCTCACTCTGATTGCATCTGGATCACTTGCAGTAAAGGTAAAAGCGTTATTTTATCAATTACAGTATGTAAATGTCGTTGGCTTTGCAGAATGTAGAATTATTGTCATAGTCTCTGTATGTAGAATAAAAGTAGCGGTAAAAGATTGAAGAACAGATAGATAATTGGTAAGTAAACTTGAGTGATATTCATTGTTCTCGGAAAAAATGAGAACGCATTGGAATTTAGAATAAAAATCAACCGCAGCATCTTTTCCTGTATCGCAAAGCGGATTTAAGTGCAATTTCTACATTCCTATATTATTTATATGTAAACTAAACGCTACTTTAATCTCATTCGATGTCTGTGATTGTAAGCGACGCGTTCGCATAAATGCATTTATGCTAAAATGCTAATACAGAGTTCTAATGTAAAGCCTTTCCGTGGAACCTTACAATTGTCAGCAGATAAACAATTTGACAAAATATTTTTGCAATTCTGCAATAATTAATTGATCAATTGGGAATTGATATCACTCTTTACTGTGTATTTGAGAGATTATACGACATTTTACAGCATTTTGTGTCATGCGAACATTAAATTGCAAAGTAATGGAGAAAACAATATGCTAGCAATAATTTATTTAAGACAAAAAATGAAAGCATGTTTATTTTGTGTCCGGATATTTTCATATATTAATCATAAATATTTTATTTATAATTAATAAAATATAGATAAACAAATTGCCATTGCAAATGCGTTATTTTGTTGCACTACTAATTAACAAACGCTACAATTTTCGCAAAAGTTATAATTACAGGATAGATGAATGTAATCTGTAGTTTAGCATTTATATAAATTATGTATGAAAATGTTTTACGAAATTGTTTGCGGATATTGTCATTTTAAGGTCTTGATATACAGTGCGTACATGATATGCAGTAGATATTTTTTAGTCTGCCACTTATTTACCCAAAGAAAAGGAAATGTTCTCCGTAATCTGCATTTTGCTCTATCTTTTGTGATGGATGTGACGATATTATAAGATTTAAATGTAGAATTACAATCTCAAATGTCACCTGGCTTAATTCTTCAATCTTGAAAAGTGGTTAAAGTTAATTTACCGTGTTTAATGTACCTACAAGATTATAAAATGTCATTTGCATATTCTGTTACAGTTTAAACCAGCAAATTGAATGCCAATATGAAATGAAATGAGTACACTGCGATTGTATACAAAATGAAAGTTTTCTTCAGAAGTTTTCTAATTTTATTATACCAAATGCACAATTTACTGTTACAGAATACTTCACGGACAAATCTACCTAAAATCTTCGATAACATTTTTGTTTGTGGATACATATTTTTAATTTGACTCCAAGGTATTTTACGATGTAATTTAATGTAAGGCATGCGTTTTTTGATTTCCAGTTTCCGGAGCTTGAGGAAACGGATTTTCTTCAGAGAATAATTCACCCCGTAGTGACAGCGGACAGTAAAAAGGATTTGAGTCCCTTTGTACCAGATTCGGTTAAAATTCCATTGCCACCCCGAACCGTTAATTTGAAGTGCAGTAAGTAAAGAAAAACTTGTTTCATTAACAAATTACAATTAGCTGACGACACAGCAAATTAACGTTTATGTCGCTATTCATATAACTATAGAGCAATTGTAACAAAAACAGGCTGCATAAATAGTTACTGTGTACTGGACTGGAATTTAAACTGTGAAAACTCAATATAAAGTAAAAGGCAATATTTTACAGCTCACTCCGTGTGTAAGGATTCCAGTATTAAGGAATTTCCACGCAGGGAAGGAATTTTAAAGCCCCTGTTTGGTTTACATGTAAGAGAAAGTTTATTAATGAACTATTTTATTGGCATTTGGTTCAATTGACATTTAGAATTCACCTGTAATAAAATCCTAATTAGATGTTTGTTTGTACCTAATTGCAATGCAATTTCCTAAAGGAAATTAATAA
The DNA here is from genome assembly GCA_034694165.1 of Tomocerus mixtus. Classification (NCBI taxonomy): domain Eukaryota; kingdom Metazoa; phylum Arthropoda; class Collembola; order Entomobryomorpha; family Tomoceridae; genus Tomocerus; species Tomocerus mixtus. The sequence continues at coordinate 891 of JAQFYC010004866.1, read as the reverse complement.
AATATTATTACAGAATGATTCTGTCCTCAGTTATGAACACAACAGTAAAGGGAAAACATCGAGACGCCAACTTACTATACATTAGAGTTTATTTGTAAATAAATAAGCATACAAAAATGTAGATACTGAATTTCTAATGTCAAATTATTTTCGTGCGTACGTAATACAGAGGTAAACCAACAATGGAAACATTTTTCTAAATTATTATATCATACCAGACCAGTAACTGAAACATTGAATTGACTAAGCTTATTAGGACATGCTCTTTGTATTTGTAATTTGCAATGATATGTCCATAGTTTGTAAAAAAAGCGTAACAATAATCCGAAACAGGTTTACCTTTAGTAATATGGGAAGAAGAGAAGCAATTTAAGCAGTAAAAACATACCTTTATAAAACCTTAGGACTAAATGCTAATACCAGTATGCATTTCACAACATCACATCACAACCCATTTATCTCAGAAGTCATATCATACATATTACTACGTAACAAATGCCCGTCCTATTTGTTTTAATGTTATCATTTCACTATTTGTACTTGGTTTTTGGTTTAGGTAACAAAACAATGTAAGTAAGTATCTTGTAACATGTGCTATCTCATTTATTTTGCACACAAACCAATTTTATACGGTGTAATTCCATTATAATGTTGTTTAACATAAGTATCCATTATCTTTATACAAAAGGGATTACCTAAGTAGGCTTCTCTATTAGTATTTGCCTTGTTATTGTTATGGAATAAGTATTTTAATGCTAATGGATGGAGATATGAGCTCCTGCGAAGTGAAATGAGATTAGAAATATAATTGACTCTGTCAAGTCATGTCGCAAATTGAAAATGGGATATCATTTCGGATAAGAACTCTTAGAATTGTATTCTGTAGAGGAG
>JAQFYC010004865.1:0-15845 GCA_034694165.1 Tomocerus mixtus | reverse complement strand
GTGTTTTTAACCTTTTTTAATCGCTATCTTTCCGCAATATAAGCTTTCTCCTACTTTCCCTATGTAAAATGCTGTGTAAACTTTCTCCTACTTTCCCTATGTAAAATGCTGTGTAAACTTTCTCCTACTTTCCCCATGTAAGCTACAGTCTCATATACATATATTATTCTTCTTCTGTCTCAATATAAAATGCCGTGTAAACTTTCTCCAACTTTCCCCACTTAAACTGATATAATATAATCCAATATATACGCTTGTTGTCACATATAATGCATATCGGGTAGCTGGGCCTTGGCGGTTTCACCTTTATTGGGCATTTATTGAATAGGTTTTTGTCCACCGAGTGTGGACTTGCTGATTGCTGTCTATAAAGGAAGCGTTGCAACAGAATCCAGCAATTTTTCTGAGGCCCAAATCATAACTCCAACCCAATAATTCTACCCATACCCACCACCTAAGAATAATTTTCGGATACAACTGTACCTAACATTATTCAGCTGCAATTTTAGGTTCTGCAATCTCGGAGAGTAGTAGCATTAGTAATTATTTCTACATGGGGCATACATGTTTTACCCATTGTCATAAATATACAGTTAATTTCATTAGTTCAATATCTAAATGCATTTATCAAATAATGGCGGAAATTGGCTATCGTAAGGCTTACATTACCACTATTTACTTTCAATTAATTACTTTTAATTTAGTAACAAAGATTAATTTAGCTACTTATTTCTTAAAGTGCATAAAACACTACATAATAATGTCGTGCAAAGCTAAACAGATTAATTTTGTAATAATATTACGTAATATAAATGACAAAATATTGAAAACGACCGTAAATTGGTTATGGTTGTGTACTAAGTGAACATACTTTTGATTGACTTTATTTCTCAGTTATGAAAATTAAGATAAATAAATGTGTATTTGGTAAGTTACATTTTGTCTGCAGTTGTTGTGAACTCGTGTAGTAGTAAAATCAGTAATCTTGAAGGCTTATTTTAACTGATGAACTGTTAATGTATCATGTCGCCGTGTTGTCATCCGTTTTTGTATTTACTGCCACAGGAGGCTAAAGACAAAATCATTAGAATACACATTTACACTTTGGGAAAAGAAACCTCATCTGCATAATGGAGTTGCATTTGTCTGATATCGGAATTATTATTATGTACAATTTTATCTACTATTGGTTGAAATAAGTAGGTCACCTTAATAACGTCAAAGGGGGCATTCCCGGCTCGGAACCCTTTCTGAATCCTGTAATACACAAAACATATTAATTTATTCAAGCACAAAGTCAAAAGTATTATAATCTGCTGTCCCCTGATGTGGATATTGTGGAATATGTAGCTTTCCCTGTACAAAGGTAGCTCCATGAATTTGGAAGAGGCAGCTTTCCCTTAATGTGAACAGGGAAAGCTTTCCCTGGATGTAAAAGAGAAAACTCTCTGAGTGGAGAAAGAGAGCTTTCCCTGAATGTGGAAAAAAGACAACCAAGACAGATTTCCCTCAATTCGGGAATATGTAATTTGTTTGCTCCCAAAATGGGATCAGTTAGTTTTAGTCTTTGTTCTTTCTTCCTTCCCCCAGCCACTGGGGATACTGGGGTATGGAATAAGTAAGCCTAACCTAGCCCTCCCTCAGCCAACAGCTTTAGTTTCCAAAGCGTTGTCAGTTATCTTCTGAACCCGACTGGACCTAGACCTAACATGACACCTGACAAGTTGACAAGCTTGACAACAGTCGATCTCTCGAATTTGTTGAAAGATCTACTCTCGAGTCTCGAATGGTGATGTGATAGACATACCAAATAACCAAATCCATCATGAAATCTTTTTCATCTCTGTTTATATACTTACCTAAATAAATGATGAGAGGCAGATACCCGTATTGAAAAGTTATTTGACCAACTTTCGTAACTAAAGCCAGTTTATCCTTTGTAGATTTTGACATTGGCATCGTTGATCGTCAAAAGTTGGTGTCGGGATAAAAGTGCGTTTAAAATATGATCCCCGATATTTCCGGATTCGCCTGGGAGCTTTAACTGACAATAAGACCAAGTGACCACGACAAATTGACAGTGGCAAGTGACAACAAATAAAAATTACATAAAATGTGTGACCACTGAACAGAGCAGGCCGGTTGTTAAGATTTTGTGAGTAAACACTGTAGATGTGACTTTTAAAAATAGCGGTGAGACAAAGCTGAACATTGATGTTGCCCGTAGATGTAGGCCCGTACTAAATGCAACTACCACCTACTAGATGAACAAAGGCTATTTGAGTGAGACTTGACTAAGATTCCTTTTTCCAGTTAAGTAAATTAGAGTTTATTTGAGAATCTGAGATGTCAATTGACAGTTCAATTCAAAGAACAATGTGCATGCAATCCTAATATCCAAGATCGTATAATTTGCATCATTTACTAGGTATGTATGTTAAATTTAGACAAGTTGGCATGTAGTATTACACAATGCATCCTATTTGTACAAAGATAATATTTAGTATTTTTTCAGTAGGTATAATTTAATTCTCTCAGTCCTCTGAAGAACTGGTAAATTCATTCATTCACAATAATTGATGTACTGAATATACATATAAATCGCAGCAATTTGCCAAACAGCAATTAAAGCATTAAGAGCCTATATAAGCTTTTGTTACACTTGTCGTCACCTATAATCCTTTCCCTTACAACCATTTCTAAGTATATTTAGAAGACAAACTTTTTGTTTTGTTAAGTATCTATTTCTTTAATTTTACTTACAATTCTATCATATACGAAGAGGATAAGAAAAACTAACATGACCTTTTTTAGACAATTTTAGACAGTAACATTCCCATTACAGCTGCCTTATCAATTACTCTATAACTTAAGATTGAACTGATTGAACATCACTTTAATTTAGAATACGATATGACTGCTACTGGGGATGTCAAATAATCCGAAGAAAGAGCCGGTTCCACGTCAGGAATCTTCATAAACTATAGTACAATGTTACAATGTTAGCTACTTTGCTACAACTATAATACAAACATTCAACCCTTCATTCTTTGAGCTGCAGAGCTTTAATATCGACTTCTTGTCACATCCAGCACAGAAGTAAAAATCAAACAAACCAGAAGCGGAGAAATGTAATGTTAATGTTTGCAAATATTTAGAGCCCGTCTTTATGTCTTTTTTCAGTTAGCTATTTTTTATTTTATTTTGGCTGTTTCTGTATTTTGATTGAAGTTTATAAACGAGCCTATACTTGATGTGTAGTGAATTGTGTGATCAGTATAAGCAATTATTAGTAGCAAGTTAAGTAATGCAATGTGGCAATGTGGGTACAGCTACAGAGTCTGTATAGACCTTATTATTATAGCTATAAGTAGCCGGACAATACGAAAATGGTCACAATGCAAGCATGGTAGCAAGTCAAAAGAAAAATGCATCTTTCTATTCGAATTACTTTCTTCCATACAAATTGATTGATAGACTCAGTAAACTTTATAAAGATTGATAACTGGGTATGCTATGTTTATGTTCTACTAGACTTTGCTGTTTGCATATCTCAAAGGCCCTCGGCCACCGACGGTTATTACCCCAAACAGAAGCAGCTTGCCCACAAAGCCAGTTATCAGATCTGTAGTACCTAATTCGGATAGCCATCTGTCTATCTACTAACTTTACTTGCAAATATAGTTTTGTTAACTTGTGCTCTTTGATTGATGGTAAGATAGGTACCTTACGTGCTCATATGGTTCGACAGTCCGATACACATTAGGTGCAGTGCATCATAGTATTTCAAAACTCCATTGCTCCAAAATTCTAAAAGTGATGCTCTAGTACAAAAATTCTGCATCTATAGTAAGTTAAGTTATTGACTGATCTGAAGCAATAAGCTATGTGCTTGTTCATGAAATAAAAGACCAAGATATTTATATTTATAATGTAAAAGGATCAAGACACCCTTTTAGTCCTCATGAAAGACTAAGGTACATAATATACATAATATAGATATGATGGATAGACTGATGGATAGATGTGTCTTGGACTTATATTATATACATGGCAATTTTTATAAGTTATCTTTCTAAAACAAAAATATTTGATTGTGAGACGACCTATAAGAAAGCTATCTTGGAACTTTAGGCAGACTAAAGGATAAAGTACTTATTTACTTACGATTATTGCAATTATTTAACATTTTTAGTGTAGTGGGCCCTTATACAAACTTATCTTTGCATAATGTAGTACAAATAGGTAATGCTGTAGTAGTTGGAAGTTTGAGTTGGAACTCCTACATTTCACTAGGTACTCCTACACTTACATAGAATAAGGTCTTTAAGCTATCATAGTGCCTTTGCGATATAATCTCTGCTACACTTACATCAGTTAAAGTTGCACTTCTATTAGGTAATAATGTACGTGCTTTGACATAGTATTAAACAAAACAGTTTGTAAATAGGTACTCATACAATTCGACCGGCACCTCTGGTAAAACTCTTTTCTCTGCGTATGTTTTTTAGTTTAGGTTGTTTTGGCCTGTACAAGGAGGATTTGGATGTAAGCCTACTTGTACACTCTCACATTCATTACTACATAACACAAAGCAAGAGTGTATAAGTCTGGCCTGAACCAAGTTGCCGTCCTATGATGTCTATGGGAAAAGGAAGCCAAAAGCAGCGCAAACGAAAAGAACTTGAGTTGAGTTGGTTGAGTTGGTTGAGTAGAGCACTTTTGTACGTAGATAGGCAGTAAGTAGTATGTAGGTACGGGGTTGGATTGTAGAATTATATAGTGTGGATTTCTTCCAAGAGCTTCATTCATAAACCAACAGCGATTCTGTTCGGTCGACGGCCAAAGAGCCTTGAAGATTTCACTTATCAAGAAGACTTTGCGCTCTCAAAATCGTAGCTTAACCAAAGCAATTGTCATCGTCAACGTTAATACTCCTGTCTCACTTCAGTTTGTGTGATATAAAGCGAGTGAACTAATCATTTTACACACGGAAGAGTTTTCAAATTATAACAAAAGCTCTTTATAAGTTTCCTCCAAACCGAAGGAGACAAAAGCAGGTAATTTTATACCACAAAAGTTCCTTTTTTATTATGGAGATTACATTTCCATAAACCATACGCATTATTTAATAAGGTCTAGCCTAAATTAGAATTATTCTGCGTATATCTCTATTATAAATAGAAATGAACATAAAAATTATGTTTGTGTGTAGTAAATACAATCTTGTATTCATATCTTTGGAGAATTTGTATATAAATCGACCTACCAATTCTCGTGTATATAGGTATTAATGTAAGTAAAGTACATTATGTGCTGACAGACAATGTAACTCATTGTTAAGCATACTATTAACTAAAGTAAGATGTGCACGTGTGTAGTGTGTGTAATATCGTTTGCATGGCTGGAATATTGTAGAAGGACGATTTCAATGAGATGGGAACTGGGAACCTTAAGCTAGAGCATCGAATCGGCTTTCCAGTAGCAAAAAAACATTTAGGGTTACGTTTATAGAAATTGAAAGCATTAATAAAACAGTACTTCGTGTTATGTTGGCGTTGGCCATTGAGTTTCCTTATTAGAAAATGTACATTCGTACCTATAACGTGCATTACCTTTACATTACAATCCTACATTTGTACGTGTTATATGTAAAGGTAAAGATAAACAAACACATGCACATCATGCATTATAAAATTGTGTTAGTTCAGTTCAGACCAGGTATGGCACATAATAATATCGTCCCTCGCTTTCCTATATAAAATACGCAACTAAAACATGTGCCTTTGCTGGTTTGAAACTTTAGTAGACTAGGAATTCGGACTAGAAACTCAGAAAATAATAGTAGGAATATATAGAATAAGGTAGGTTGTTATACAATATAATATTTATGTAAGCTGAGCTGTAATGTAACTTTTACTGTAAGCAGTAGCAGAGACCTACCGATTTACAATCAAATAAATTCATGTGTACTTATTATAGGATTTTACATGTGTTATGGTATGTATGTTCTCAGGGTATGCCACAAAAGACAAAATAAATACCTTCACAAGAAGGATGCAATGCAAAGGTAGACCGATGCACTATTTAGACAGTGCACTCTTTAGACCTGGAGGATTCTCTGACATCCTTGCAACGGGATTTAACATTACATACAAATACAACACAAAAATAGTAGCTACACCGCGAATTTGTATTTTTAGGGAATTAGTCATTTTGAGTATTTAACTAACCTTCCCTAATTAAAAATAGTCAAATCTCACCGTTCGTTTTTCAAAAAAGGGATCTAAGAATCCGCTCGGTCGAAAAGGTGCACAGTCTAAATCCTCTCTCGGTCTACAAATATTTGTTACCCACAAGAAGGGAACAGTAAGTAAGAGCATGCTTGTGGTATGGAATAACATAACAGAACAAGAGCAGTCATATTATTACGATTGTTTTGTAGATATTTACTGGGATGTGATGAGATGTGAAGCTACATTACATCTTACACATTAGTTTCATGTTGATCTTTGTTCTGTTCTGCTCTGTGTTTGTTAACTCACCTACCACACGTACACATTCCAAGCTAGACCAAGCAAGCCAAGTTAGACAGGTAAGCTGTAAGTAGTAAATAAGTATGTATGTGAACGTGAACCCGAACAAACGTGAAACTTGAAACCTAGTTATGTAGCCACGGGGGCACATTGAAAAGAAACTTCATAGCATAAGCATCTGTAACAAAATACAGTGCACACACCAAGCATAACATAACATAAACTACTAAATGAACTAGTAAATAACACTAGAAAACCATCTAGTAAACTTTATATTATTATCGTTAGGTCAGGCAGAGAGCACAAGGAAAAGGGCTCTCATTGCCTTGCAGTTGCAGATTTCTCCGTACGGTATTTCTACACATACTATATAATAATGCTACAGTAGCACTAGCAGCTGGTCATGGTCAACCACTCGAAAGATTTTCTATAGAAGACCCAAGTAGAATGTTCTTATTAGCATGTATCCATTGATTTCTGCTCAGCTCTAGTAAATAACAAAGATCGACATCGGCAAAGCAAAACTTGTAATTTGTAATCCAATATGTGAAGCAAGCGCTCGAATTACTTTATTTACTCTTACCTATTATCTGTAGATAGACAAAAACTAATTCAATTTACAGACTTTCCTTAGCAAATTCCTTTTATATTCACAATCGTTTTCTGAATATTAAAGATATTGGAGAACGAACTATTGCAAGGTCTTGTTTGCATAAAAGTCAAACAGTTTGGCTAGTTTTTGCATAACTGCATACAATATTTTAGTTTAGAAAGAACCCTGATATATTTGTTGGAGAACCTTGAATATCTTTACTTTAACGTGTAGCAATTTTTCATGCATGTATATAAGTAGGCAGTTACTTAGTTAGTATATTTAAGTATCTTGTGTAATAAACAGAGGACAAAAAGTTACAAAAATTCACTCCAACTTACCTAATGTTGTAGATTTTTGCACCTTTCAGTTCAAACAAGCTAAGCGCCATGCTATGCCATGCCAGGTTGCTAAGTTAAGTTGATAAGCTGAAAAACACATTGGAAGTATTAAGTATGTATTGCTTCTGTATAGCGTATAACTTTGCACCTAACTCGTGCTGAGCTTTTGGGAAAAGTTCTTGTTAAATAAGTTCTTATTCAAGGTTACATACTTTAGTTAAATACTTATATTTATGAACTAATGTTATTTAAATTCACTTTCGTGCTACCGTATTTACTATAAGTGTAGATTTGTATTAGGATATTCTTGATTAAGAATTCAATGACTCGGATAGTTACAGCGATAAGTATAAAGCATTCCTACAATGAACGCTTATATGAAGATTTACATTCTTCAGATCATAATAGTAATTACCCCAAAATTTACATAGTGCTTCACTTACTATAAACTTTTACTATTAGATAATAAGTGAGTATGTCCCCGCAGCACTATGTACTAACTAGGTTATTATCATACCAGACCGACCATACTTTGTGTATAAGCATATGATAATTATACTTAATCTTTTGAACTACTCTACTGTGAAGTGAAATGAATGAATTATCAAAACAAAAGGTAATATTAAATACATATCTCCAAGTAGGATTCATATAATTACAATATTATGTAGTACCTCTGCATATTTAATTGTATAACCATTAAAACTGCACCTGTATTTATACATGATACAACATACTCGAAAGGCTTGAAGAAAAAATATAGCATACTGGTATATAGTATACAGCAGGCACCCACGGTTTAATGTTGTTTGGTACAGCTACTAGAATATTTATCAAATCGATAACGATTGTTATTGTTATTGCAAGTAGTTCAGAATACTATATCAACATCAGGTTGTGTGAAATCAAGGCTTAATTGTTTACATCAAACTATTGTACATATACAGGGTTTCCAGAAAATAAAAAAATTGGGAAATCATAAGCATGCCTGAAGAGTAGATGTCACAGAAATTTGTCTAAATATATGTCTATAGCGTAGCGGTGTATTTATAGAAATACTAATTCGTTTCAATAGGATTTAATACGACTTGCTAAAAACGATTTGAAAAGCTGATTGACATTACCTACTTATAAGCACTCCTGTATAAAAGGACAGATTACATGGTATGATAGTCAGAGACTAGACGAAAGCTATAAAATAATTTTATAGTATTGTCCCCAACATGCGTAGGTAGTATTTAGCTAGATAAGTACTGTACGCTACAACATCATAATAGTTTAGCTAAAGTAGTACTAATACTGCCGAATAATTGTTTCTAAGATTTCTCTTTATCATGCTCTGGAAAGTTTTTAATCTCCACAATTACACAACTCTTTTCAGGTCTCTCAAGTAATTTAATCCTCTGCGTGAGCAAAACAAACTCCACCGAAGTGAAGTGAGTGATTAAAACTGAATTGAAAGAAGACACGAAAGCCAACGGAGAATATACTAAAGCCGACAAAAACTGCTTCTAGGTTTTAGTTAGGCAGTTCACTTAAGTTTTTAGTTTTTACCTAACTGTTCGCATTTATGTTGTGCTTCACTATCCAGTATAGTTGATAATTTCAGAACTAACAGAACTGCAATGTAAATATACAAAAAGAATAATTACATTGAATTCGACTCTTGTGTAAATATGGCAGCCAAAGGCCAAACGAAAGTCAAAAAAGTGCAAAGTGCAAACAACTACTAGGTATGGCTTTAAATAAAGAGTAGAACTAAAGTAATCATTTCATCATGAATATCATACAGCTCTTCCACATACAAGGATCCTACTAAAACATGTAAGTTACCTATTTACATATATCTTTGCAATCTTTACAAACTAAGTATATAAATTCTTTGAATTTTCTTACTTATCACAAATGACATTATAAAACTCATTCATATCTCTACTAATCTCTCTTGAATATTACTATCTGTATTTTCTCACGATCATCAGATCAAATATTTAGAATTTAGACCCATATTATATGCCTAGTGACTAGTGTAACATTTGATGAGCATAATATGTAACATTTGATGCGACATTGTCTGTTAAATAATTGTAATAATGTGACATCATGCATACCATGACACTTAAATGTAAGCTACTAATCGTATACGTCAGCATTATTCTGATTTTTGGTATATTTACTTGTATATTTATGTAGTACATATAATAATTCAGATGCAAATAGAAATGGTGCGATGCCAGGCATATACCAAGGAAAACAAGTGTACCTACATACGTATTAGGCAGTAATACATAATAGTATAATCTGTAGTAAAGGAATGGAATGTATACACAACACATAATAAGTATATAAAGTAATATGAGTACACAAATGATAGTCTTTATCTTTCATCTGGTCGACCATTTCCATGAAAATAATGCAGTTGTCTGTTCTGTTCCGTCAGTGTTAACCTCATCATCATAGGAAGCCATAGTCATCCAAGTTTATGTTATATAGACCTATAAAGCTCTGAGTATGTGGCATACCGCTACGCTAGCCGATTCTAGAACCAAGCCAAAGCCAAGCTATTGACTGACTGCTGTTTATTCAAAGGGTTGTTTGTATTCCATTTGTGTTAACGCTGTTTCTGAATGTAGAAGATAAGCAAAAGCCAGTGGGTGATTTCAGTTCAGCCAGTTCAAACAAGTCTCACAATCAGTGCGCATCTTTACATACTTAGAGTGATAGTAATAGTCAGTTGAGTGGAGTGTCTCATCCTCGTCCTCATCGTCTGTCTATATAAATAGCTAATACCATTTCGTTTCTTCTCCAGTCCATACTTACCACACTGTCATCGCTAAACTTTTCTTGGTTTTATCTAACTTTACAACTACCTATCTGAATACATTAAAACTTAATAAGGTACTCATAATTCAACCGATTATATAAAATACCTAACTTATTTTTGTGTAACTCAACTTTACCATTAAGGCCAAAGATATTTTTACTTTACAACACTACGGGGTGTCTCAATACCAATTTCCGCCTATATCAGTAGTTTGCATTTGCACATACCTTTAAATATACTGGAAATATCCATCTTAACCCATGTGTCAAAAATATTATTCATTGTACTATAAAAATCGGTTATGGTCGTGATTCGGTTTTTAGGGGTCAAAAAACTGCAGAGCACTTTTTTGCTTGCTTGCAATTTTTCTGAAACAAAACTATTCCAATTCTCAAAAAACGACCTCCTTGATTGTAAATTTTTCGGCCATGTCAATCTGAGACCTAGAGGAGTGATTTGCCACAACTTTGGAAGTATGGTAATGGTAGCAAAGAGGTGGAAATATAATGAGTCACCCTGTAAACATTATTGGTTGCATAAATGACAGTCATCCTGTGACCCAATAATGGTTGCACAAATATGTAAGTGGTTAGATTAGAATAGGCTCAACACAGAATTTTGTTCTTCTTGTGTAGCATGTTATATAATTGAGGTTTTCGTTGTTAATCAGAAACATTAGGTAAAGAATCACCTTTTAGTAAGCATTATTACAATGATAATTTTAATTTTTCTGGTATACAGTGCCGTATTTAAGTACGTAAGTCTTAGTACTCCGTAACCAACTCGATTTTACGATACATACAGTTATGTATCTTGTTAAATGTAATTAAATGCAGATTACTGTCAATAAAAAATTGCCGGTGAAGCTAGGTAAGAAATTATTTAGATAGAGATATAGCGAAATAAGTAGATAAATTAAGTATAAAGGGAAATAAATGCCATTGTGGTATTTTGTATTAAAATTGGAAGCAATACAGATAGAATAAACTGGAATAAAGACATAGAGATCCAGTAAACTCGCATCGCCAAACAATAGTGAAATATTTATAGTAGCATCCTGTAGTTTGCAGATACTCGGTTCATCTTTATTTCTGTACTTTAATGTATTGTGTTTGTAGTTTGTCTCATATGGACTGCATATGTGTGTGTTACGTTATTTCTATTCCATTCTTTCATCCTTTTGGTTCTCCCTCCCGTGATGTGATCTGCTTGTCTGTTTGTGAGTGAACTAAAGAGAATTTTCCACTGTGTAACACATACAATTGACAAAAACAGAGAAGCACCATCAACCATGTAAAATTAGAAGATGTGAACGGACTACTATTTTTACGGCTGTTTTGCATGTGTCATACCTATTATATAGGCTACTGTAATGCATATACACTCTAAAAATTGTGTATATGTATAATTATGCTAAAGGGGCATTGTTTTATAAACAAAATGTTATACCATGGTTCCTTTTCCATATATACTTAGTTTGTCTGTCGAGCTCTTTTCCTCATTTACCGGTGCAATGTAGTATAACACGAATGTGAAATTTTGTAAAACGAGTCAGGCAAATCGGCAAAAACTTCTTTGGGTTTATATTCACTTACAGCAGAAGTAAAGGCAATAAATACCTACATATTCATGTAATGCGTACTCGTAAAGTGTAGCTTTGTAATTTTTATGGTTTAACTTAAGCACTTCCTGCATCCTTATCACATCCAGAAAACAAAAATTAGAACAGTTGAATTTATTAAAAGAGACAGCAAGTCTTCTCCTTACTAGAGTACTAATTAATTCTGACAAAGCAACTAATGAAGTTGAGAAATATACAAAATAGTAAGTAGATCATAATAACTGTCTGGGTAATTAAAAGGATGCTATAATGCTCCTCGTTTCATTTATTCCCATTTACAACCTCTACGTACCTAATTTTAGTCAGAACTGCCTTCATATCCATAAGTAGATGTAATCCGCACTCTACTATATACTTTACACAAAATACATCAAAAAGATTTTCGTGTACGTATTTATATGCATGCTGATTTATGTCATGTCATTCTCAAAGGAAGAGTCAGAGAAGCGAACATATTGTGTAGGTAGGTAGGCACATACTTTAGGTAGCTGAAATAAATCAATACATAATATCACATGAAAAGTTTGATTATTTCAACAAGTATCATTTATCATGCTACAACTGCCAATAAGCAAAGAAGCTACGACAATAGGAAAACTTTGTTAATGCGCAGCACAGGAAGGAAAAGAGAGCTTTACTTTACTCTAGATATTTTATATGCAAATACTGATATCATACATACAGATATTAGTAAGAAATGTTTGCAATTTATAATGGTTATTAGCCAAAATATGAAGGCACACGCTGTATAGGTATTTACTTCTATTCTATTAGTTTGAGACCTGTCATGTTACCTATTGATGTGTTTGTAAGTAGTTTAGTGAACTGAACTAGATAGATAGGTACTTATATGGTGCACATGATCATGGTTTAATAAAAATCTACTATATTATTCATTTTTCCTCGGTTTAGCCTTTGATGTTTTATATTTTTGTTACATTGCAGAATACTCCAGTTAACATCGTGATAGATCTTTCCCATTCAAGCTAAAGCCTTGCCAAATACCTTGGAATTGGCACTATGTGCAATTATGCATGCTACATTCTTCAGTCTCCTTCTACCAGGATTGAAATGAAGATCAGCTCTAGTCAAACCCAACCTAATCTGGATATATAAAAACAAAGTATTTTCGTGAATACATACAGCAAGCGAGCAAAGACACCAAGGAAATAACTGTCTTGTCTTGTCTCGTGTTTATTTACTTAGTTAAGTTAATCCCTAATTCTTGCAATCTTTCTGGACTAAAGAAATAATCCGAGTGACTCAACTCAACTAATCTTCACTACAGCCTCAGTCTCATCTTTCCCTTTTCGGTTGTTCTGTTTTTGTTGTGTTTCCCTTCCCTGTCCTGTCCAACTGTCTAGTTTTATCAAATCACTTACTTATAATCAGAGTTATTGTTATTGCTTGGTGTGTAGCAAATACCGCAGCAGAACCTCAAGAATATCGTCATTGAATGTGCATCGAGATAACAGTTTTAGATAGTATACTCTACAGATAGTATTGTAGTAGCCATAACCGTTCGTTTGAGAGAATACAATGTTTAACGAAGAAAACAAGGCAGTGAAGTATACTCCATTTAGTAATTACAATCACAACTTCGTCCCAATCTCAATCCCTTCCCGAGAGTTGCAGTTAAGCAATAGCTACAGTAATAATTTTTTAACTATGGGGAACCTCGGCTGTGGTAATGGAAGCAATGGAACAAAAAATTCATCTTCGACTCTCACAAACACGACGACGGCATCCTCGGATCCTAATAATTCAGATTCGGAGATGGAGATTGAAGTAGTGCTTGTCGGAGACTCTGTGTGTGGAAAAAGTGCCTTGGCCATGCGATTTGTCTGTGATACTTTCAATGAGGTGAGTCAGATTTTTATTATTTCATCATGCATAAGTCATAAGTACATAGGGATACATTAAGCACCCAATATCAAGCAGGAAACATATTGGTTAAGTAGTATTGTCTATTTAGTTCGGCTGTTTTTTCTGTTGGTTTATGCCTTCAGACATTGCCATTACCTATCGAAGGATTTTTATCGCAAATATTTGCAAATGCATCCGCTCAGGTATGAAACGAGTTGGACTTGGGAAAGCTATGAGATGCAATTGGATGAAATGAATGAGTAATACATATTATCCCTTCGGCAGGAATATAATATGAGATATCACGTCAGGTAGGTTGTAGGTGGGGTGAAAAATTATACCTTTTACTAATCTTCTTTGCTCACTTTCGCTATCCCAGATAATGGTATGTTCTTTATGTACTTTGCGAAATGATGTAGTGACGTTAGTGCTTATATCCATCCTATGTACCTGCATTAGTCATGTTATGGAATTATCTTTTGCAGCAAAGGATCTCCATTGTGCACCTCACTAAAAGTATTTTTCCAAAGCAAAATAAGTATGTGAGTATCTCTATAAGCATGGTTTTCAGAATTGATGAGTTTTCCTTCCGAGAAATATGTCCAAGTCCAATATATCTACAGACACTTCATCATCACTTGTCTACGCGCGCTACAAGTACAACCTATTGTTAATCTACTATGGAATTAGAATGAACTAATTGGAAGGTACTCTCACCTTTCCTATTATGGCGCTTTGGCACCTTTCCTCGGGTACTATGTCTAGTCTGGGCACGGACTGTACATAAGAGTTGTAAGATTTATTTACATTGTTGATATAAGAGTGGCAGATAACTATACTTATTTGTTGGAATACATTCTGGTATAGATATGCTTTTGGTCATTCACAATTCCGCATGTACCTGTGTATGTATAACCTGTATTCATTATTGACTTACCTGTATCTACTTTATGAAGTTTGAATCGAAAAGATGTATTTACCTACTGTAGAGCACACAATGTCTAACTCATGTATCTCAACCGCGAGTTAGTATTTACCTAGGTAAATAAAATAACTAGGTAGGTATGTTTATTTGGAGAGAGCATTACAATTGCAATTAAACTTTTTAATTGAAATATTAATCCTTGATTTATTGCTAAACCTTATTATATTTTTACCTAAACATAATTTTATCAATTACTAAGTAATTAGGTTACATTTTGGAAAACAGTTTACTTTTTATATTGCTGGTGCAATATGTATAAGATTTTGCACAATACAATGTAGAATTCATATCGCCAATGAAACAACAATAGGGGTTTAGAAACTATTATCTTCCATGTTAGATAGATAGTTGAATTATGAACTACATATCATGATTCATCAGTGTCTCTCAATTCCCAAAGAGATTATTTTTCTGTCATTTTCAATAAAATAAAAGATATTTCAATAAATCTCACAAATGAACAGATAATATGAGCCTTAAATGATACAAAGCAATAAATAATAGCTGCACTTCCAAATAATATAGTTGTACAATAGCTAATAACTAACTGCTTATGTTATGTAATATCTACTTTTATTCCATTCTCACAAGAATGAAGATTGAAGATTTTGCTCCTGTATTCAAAATACAGTACAGTACATTATAGTAGCGATTTTCCCCATGCCCCGATGTATCATTATCAGGATTACAAGACGGAGCTCTTTCAATTATCTTGTCCGATTTTGGTAGAAGATTAATTTGGATTGATCCGTCTCTTCTAACTTCCATCTCATCATTCACTCAATGTTTATTACAATAGACAAGACACCTAGCCAAGTAAAGAAGGGGAACAAACTTGCGATTAGTTTTCGAGGTTATACACATACATAAATATTGAATATTATATACAAATACTATATGGGTGTAGGTACGTGTACTTATCGCAGCTAAATCTGCTACTGGCTTATAATCTTAGCCTTCGCAAATTAGCGTGCATTCAGGAAGTACATATATAGGCAATAAGGGGGCTGTGCCAATCCTCTCCATAATCCTTAAGCTGATCCTTTTGAAAGGGTTGAACGGTCAGAGCAGGTAGAAAAT
>JAQFYC010004864.1:0-15845 GCA_034694165.1 Tomocerus mixtus | reverse complement strand
AGGCATGCTTTCCAAAATTCTAAGAGCTCTTTGACCACTTGGCTCTTGTTCGGGATCCACTTTATCTTCTTTGGTCAAGTAAAATACAACGGCTATCACAACAATGGCTACAATTAGGGCTGAGGCAGACCCTATTGCCACTCTTGTAGTTTGTTCTGTAACAACGAAAAAAATTATTTCAAAATGAATTAGGGAAAAATTATTTTTAAAAATTGTAGTTTCCACTTACTTTTTGATGATACCATATTGTTACAATGTATATTGCACCAACAAACACTTAGCGGACAGGCTAAATAATAAATATCTATAAAGAGACGAAATCAGCTATAACTATTAAGAGTACGACAGGATAAGCTACTTAGAAACAATCAGTATGTAGGTAATTATGAGTTGAGAGTTGAATTCAACTGACATGACAAAAGCTGTTTTACAAAGGAGGAATGAGGCTCAAATGAAATTAGATAATTTATTACACAAACCCAACTCCTTTTAATCTGGCTTAAGTTATAAATATATTCATTGCGTGTCATCACATTTTATTAGACTTACCTTTATGACAGACAGAGGTAGTTATATTTACTTCAATGTAAGGTTTATTGTGTAAAAGTGATTTAATTGTGAACACAATGTATTTTGCTGCATAGAGTATACAGTTAGCGTAAGTGTACACAAATAATTTACATTTTACATTCACCGATTCACGTTTGCCAGACATGAAGGACGGGTCTGTGCAATAGTCAGCCAATTTGGGGAAATTCTTTATATATTAACATGTAGATGGCTTAAAATGACAATGATTTCTACTACAACAGATGACGGAACTTCGGTAACCAGTATCTATCAACTTTTTTCAAAATTATTAATTCATTTTCTCAATTTAATTCTTACAAACGTCGAAAATATTTCTTATTTAAAAATATTCAATACATTTTCAAACAAATATTTTTACCTCTAGACTAGTCTAGACACACGATAAAATAAAATACTAAATAGAACACTCCTTTCGCCTTCAGTTAAAGCTTCAATTATAGTGAATTTGATAATTGAGATTGATTGATATTGGCAAAAAAATGATTGAGATTGATATTGGCAATAAAAACTTGAATAGACATGTGCGTTTTATTTATTTTTGACTGTTAAATAAATGTTTTGTGTTTTAATTAAATTACATATTATGTGAATACGTAGAACAAGGAGTTAATTGGCAGACTAATGTGTTTCATAAAGCCATTGTTTCCTTTTAAAGAATTCCTTTATATCAATTGTTGCTGTTAGGTACATGTAATCCAAACTTACTATATTCTAAAAACCTTTCCAAATCCGAATTCTTGGAATATCTGGAATGAAGTGTGATAATAGTAGTATACTACAAGTGGGAAAGTATGGCAAGCCTGAATTACAATTACTAAATAAAGCATAGTATTATTCGGCACAGTTTAAATGGTTGAAAAAGGATATTTTTTATCCGTAATTCCGTCCTCCTGCATAGTAATACACGTAATACAAATACAAATCATATGGGAATTTATTAAAAGGTAATTAAAGTTCAAGGTGGCTCAAGGAGAGAATTATTGGGGTCTACCCATCAGTGAGATTTGAGAGCAGAATATAATGCGAATTAATGAACTATTATAATTGGAATAGTTTGTGTACTGATCAGTTCTGCAAATATAAAACAATGATTCAGATTATTTGACTAATGATTGTGTGTAACTGACGGATTATTGTATTCACAGAATAAATCACTCGATCTTGCTTTATATGCATTTGCAGCGATAATGTGTATTTGGTTTGTATTTATTTTACAGGTTTGTCTTGTCATTGACAGTGAAATTAATTCTATCCGTGCATGTGCATTGTACGATAAATATTAGCCCTTTAAATGGCATTGTCTCAGTCAGGCTGATTGAAATAAACGGATAAATAGACGAATAAACATTGTATTTAAAAATAATAGCTGTATTGTGGATTTATTTATTTAATTACAATTTACATCCATACATATAGCACTAAATTAATATTGTCTTTTAATTAAAATGATGTTAAAATGCAAATGTAAGGTTATGTTTGTAATACATCTATTAGGTGAATTATTATCTTTAGTTGGGGAATATTTCAAAGTACGCAATCATCATTTTTTACATTACTGATTTTTTAAATATTATTATTGTAACTCAGATGATTGTAAAAAAATAAATAAAACGTAGGCCATTTTGTGTTTTATGATTCACAGATGAAGGGAAGACGAGTTGTCTGAATTGCGCCAACGAGACCCTTTCTCTCGAGAACTAATGCCTTCGGAAAAAGATCTTCTTCAGCTTTCACGGTTTCCATTTCTGTGATATCAACTAAATCTCCAGTGGTTGCCCAAAGATATTTCTTTCCTTTCAAATCACCAATTCCATCGGTCCACACTTGGGTGATACCTAAATATACATTAAAAGAGAAGAAACAATTAAAATAGAACTTCCACGAAAACAGTTTAAAATGAATTCAAGATTAATTAATACAAATTATATCCTTTCGCTAATCCTAAAAACGTAATATTTCTTTCAATTTTGATTAAAATAAAAATCAGAATATTTCTTTCAGTGTAATTAACTGGAAAATCCTATTCAATTTTAAGTGTTATTTAATATTACTTTTTTAATCAATCCTAAAAACGTGAATCATCATAATTCCCGAATTTAAATTAAGCCTAACAATTCCTTAATCTAACTTAATTCTAAGATCTTTTTGAATCTGAAATATTTATTATCTTGTAATATAAACTTAATTAATCCGAATATTCCTTAAAATTTAAGTTGACTAAAATTTTCATTAAATTGCAATTATTACCATCCGGGAAGTGTGCCAAAACTGTCCTTAATTCCATGGAAGTATCCAATCGTACAAGATGCTTGTTATCATTACGGCAATACTCTGTCGCTTCGGCCCAAGCTTTCTATAGAATTCATTTATACATCAAGACAAATTTTAGAATTGTAATAAATAATTTAAAATTCGATTGCGCTTTCTAATTACTAACCCGTAGTGGATGCACAGTATATTTTCCAGATCTAAATTTTTCTTCTGGAGCTTCAACTGGAGCATCAATCGCAACCGGTGGCTGAACATCAAGGACAGCAACATCAGGGGCAGGGACTGGGACTGCTGCATGGATTTCATGTTCTTCGTCGTATTCTGCTACTTCTTTAAAAGCTGCTACTTCCATTTCGACTTCAGGTGCTGGGACAATTTCCTCAATATTTGTGCTTTCCACTTGGTCATGCTCAAGTTGCTCATCCGGGGTCATCTCCTCAACTTCATGTCCTTCGTTCGCATCGAAAACTGTGGAATACATTATTCACATAATTAAAATTGAAAAATAGATGAGAAAAAAACTACGATATCTAAATAGATTATTAATTTAAATTAAATCTTGAATATTTGAAAATAAATCCAGCGAAATTATAACTTACGATGATGCCTTTCCGTCCTAGGACGAGCGTAACAACTTGAAAAGTAGGTTAATGCTATTAAGACACAAATTAATATTATCTTAGCCATTGTAAATTCTAAAGTGAGGACAAAATAATCAAAAATCCAAATTTCTACTGAAATTATGTTCTAAATAGCAGAAATAACTTAAGATTGGAGAGAATGAGAATGAACAATAACAATCCTAGCTTTATATACTACTTAGGAAGCTAGCCCTTTCCCTAAATTCCAGTTTTAATTGGTTTATGAAGGGATCGTAAGTTTTGCTTAGGGAATTGTTTAAACAACGAATACTATTGTTCATTCACCATTCATTAGAACAGAAATAGTAATAGTAACATAAATAATCTCACACCACTACTGTAATGGACTATAACGGTTCTTTATATGAACTTACAATATGTAACGATTACAGTTTAGACATGTATTATTGGTTAGCAAACAGAAAGATGCTGTAATTATAATAGTAATACATTTCTTTTAATTTATCCTTTTAGATATGCACATACAGTATGTATTTATATTTAGAAAGAAATATAATCATACGTACTTCATAATTTCCGTTTCAACGGCATTTCCTATCTTTCGATATCTACTAAGTATGTAAACAGTTAGATAGGAAATCAAAATATATTTAAGAATATTGACAATGTTTCTATTTATATTTGTGATAATTATTTAAATATAGATTAACTTTTCCTACGTAAATGTAAACACAAGTTTAGAAGAACCTCAATACATATTTACATAGCAAATTCCTATCCTTTGGTAAGATGCGCATTATAAATACGATTATTATTATAAATACGATAAATAGTATTTGGGATATGATTTATATGTAATGAAATCCTATTACTTAGGTATGTGGCAAAATCGGGAAGTGATTTAAATTGTAACTTTAAGGATGCATCTTACGATACAAAGATTTAAAAAATTACACAAAAAATCAATATACGCTGTAATTATTTATATAACATTTAATATCACAAAATAGGAATTATTTGACAAGATAATGATTGTACGTATGCAGCTAAATGCAATATTAGACTTACTGATAGATTATAAATACAAAATGACTAATTTGTAATTGTTACAATGAATTTACATTAAATAACAATTGTCTGTGCTATAATTATATATTTTTATATTATTCCGGCATCTTTAGCCATTCCATGGAAAATGGAAGTCGTTTCCTTAAGTAAGTTCTCAGGCGTGTCAAATTCTCTTATTTCTCCTTTGTCCAAAACAACAACCCTAAAAGCAAAATTAATTATAAATATTAGTTTGCATGTTAATGTGACAATAATTACATTTTTATGGCATTTGACAATTTGCTCACCTATTAGAATCCATAATTGTATTTAAACGATGGGCTATTGTAATAACTGTAGAGTGTAAAAATTCTGAACGAATTGTCTTTTGAATTAAATCGTCAGTTTCGAGATCTACCGCAGCGGTAGCTTCGTCGAGTACAAGGATTTTCGTTTTTCTAAGTAAAGCTCGAGCCAAGCAGATTAATTGACGTTGGCCAACACTAAACATTACAAGAATAGTAATTTAGATTTCCAAATTATTTTTTTAATGCTTCAGAAACATTTTTAATTATTTAGTAATTAATATTCTTATGAATTGAAAGTTTACCTGAAATTAGTTCCTTCTTCAGCCACTTCGTATTGAAGTCCTTCGGCCAATGAACTGACGAAAGTTTTCAAATGAGCCAATTCAAGACATTTCCAGATATCGTCATCACTAAAAGTGTTAAAGGGGTCAAGATTGATGCGAAGATTTCCGGAAAATAGAACAGGATCCTAGGAATTCAAATTTTTTAAATTAATTCAAAATGTAAGCAAAGATATTATTTTTCTTTGATTTTCTGTAAAGGCATTTAAGCTACCTGTGGAATAATTGTAATCTTAGAGCGGAGATCGTGAAGACCAATTTGAGTAATATCCTGGCCATCAATAAGAATAGTTCCATCTGCTGGCTCTACAAGCCTAAAGAGGGCAAGGGTCAATGACGATTTACCCGCACCGGTTCTTCCAACGATACCAACCTGTGAAGTAGAAAAATTAGCTTAGAATTTCTTTGAATAGTGAAAATATTTTATTCTTCCCGACAAAATCAATGAAAAATGAAAATTTTTAAATGGATACCTGAAATACATGAAAATATTTAAAATTCAATTTCAAAATATTGAAGCAAATGAAAAATACTCGTGAAATATTTTAAAAGAATTTAAGGACATGCAAAATAGTGGTGAAATATTTGGTGTACATTGAAGCAATGAAACATGAAGCATTTTGGGGAAATAAATAAATTATATACATTAAATAGTAAAAAAATTAATGTATCAATATGTGAGCTGTATTCTTTTAAAGAAGATTTTAACAAACCTTTTCTCCAGGTCGAATTGAGCAAGTAATTCCCCTAAGGACCAAATCTAATCCTTCTCTGTAACGAGTCTGATAGTTTTTGAATTCAACTGCCCCAGTCTGTGGCCATTCTTTTCGTGGTCTATTATTATTTACAACCCAATCTGCTTCCTACAAAACAAATTAATTAGCAATTTTAAAAAATTACTAATTTTTGTAAAATACGGAGATGAATATTTTTAATTACTTGAGGAGTCGCTGTTAATTCTTTCATTCTTTCTACAGCAACAATATTAGTTTCCAACTCGGTAGTTATCCTCACAAGGAAATTCAAAAGAGAAGTAACTTGCAAAGCATAAGAAACAGACAGTCCTACAATTGAAGGGTCAATTGTCTCGCGAGCAACAACAGCAAATACGGCAGCAGCAAAAATAATTAAACTGCCAATAGTTTCAAGTCTTACGGCAATCCACCTAAATGGGTTAATCATGTGTTTATTAAATTCAGAAACTACAACTCTACACAGAGGGTGGTAAATGGGACGATGTTCTCGTCTTGTGTCAATTTTCATCAAAAAACATTTCATTTGTAAATTGGTAAACTATATACACTTACAAATTGGAAGCAATGAACGGGTAGTAACATTTTTGGTTATGGTCGATTTTGCGCTCCGATTCTAAAACAAAATCTTCTTGAAGCTGAAAAGCCCGAATTGTCGTTGCTCCCGAAATAGTTTCCCCAAATTGAGAATAAATCGGAGATCTTGAGGTAGACTCAATACGTTTTAGCTGCCTTGAAGTGGCTACGTAGAACCTCTATAATAAAAATCATTTATGTTAGCAAAATTCCCAATTTTTAATTTGGGTAGAATAAAAAACTCAATGTTTGATTTTTACTTGAAGGAGAACGTATACGACGGTACAGGGAGCCACAAACGCCAAGAAAATTGGCGTAGAGTAAGAAATAACCACGATTGTGGACATAACTCCTAAAATGATGTTTAAGAAAGCTCGTATATTTAATGGGACAATATTGTCCACCGTATCGACATCCTTAGCGAATCGGTTCACCAATCTTCCTAAGGGAGTTGTATCAAAATAAGACATAGGAGCCTTCATAACTCTGGCCAGCATTCGGAAATGTATGGATTGTGCCGAATTTAGAGTTCCCATTGCCAATGTGAGTGTTCCAATCAAAATTGTAATCCCTATTAAAAATGAAATATTCAATAGTTATTTTCATAATGAGTTTCATCAACACTTAAACCACAAAATAACTCCTTCTGTACCTTGTAGAGCTCCGAATCCCCCATACCAACCCAAATATTTATCCGTTGTCTCTTTATCTTGTTTTCCCAAGTTTCCCTCGTCTATTGAAGCTTGAGTAGCCCAATCAGACAGCCAAATATTACTGTACGCTGATAGACCTGAGAAAAATTAAATTTAAAGATTATTTCCTCAAAAGTACTTTAAATACCAATATGGTTTCACAATTCACACAAAATCGTTGCTCATATTTATGTTAAAACCAGCTAAGATACAATTTTATACAAATGTAAATCGACAGACACCTTTTCACATGTTCTTCCTATTTCCGATTTTGCAAAATATGAATATTTAAGACTGTATATTGCATTTACATAAAATATTGTATGTAATTACGGCAATACACTTTTGGTATATACCTTGAAATAGAATATTAAAAATTAGAGAAGCTGATGCCATTCCCAAGCCCGCAGTTTTGATGTAATCAAGGTACACCCGGGCATCTATGCTTCCGGTCTCTGCCTTTTCTGCTTCGATAAGCCTCTGCTGTGGTTCGAATTTCTCTTCCTCTTGCTTTTTAGGTACGGCTGATTTTCCGATAGTAGAATCCTAATAATTTTTTACTATTTTAGAAACAAATTCAATAGCTGAAATGCATTTTCGTAAAAAAATTGAATATGTACCTTGGAAGGAAGCCTCTTCAACATTTTGGATGAATTCCTACGAAGAGTGTCTGTACCTACGACTTCTTCAACTTCCTCGAGTAATTTCTCGTCAATTTCTTCACCTTCTCCGCTTCCCAAATGATGAAGAAGGAAATCTGCAAATTCTCCCTATAGGAAATAAAACATTATAACAATGTAGAATCCACCTCAAAAGTTGCATGTGCAAGTTAAGCTTGCAATCTAAATTTTTTAACAAAATGCACATGAATAATTTAACAATTATACAAATACGGTCTTCAAAAACTGCAGAAATGAAAATTATATTTGGGTACTTAGCTTAAATCTGCTTAATTTTGTAAAAAATTACCAAAATGTTTGTAAAAAATTTTAAAATTGTCCAAATACAATCTTTAACAGGAATAATAAGCAAATTATGGGACATTTTAGCAACAATATTACCTTCTTCATAAGAAGTTCCTTAAAAGTTCCACTTTCGCTAACTTTTCCATCTTTCATAACGATTATATTGTCAACCTGAGGAAGGTAGGCCACTCCATGGGTAACAAGAACCCTAGTTTTTCCTTTTAGCATTCCGGAAGGCCCGATTAATTTGTCAAAAATATGTTTGCCAACATGAGCATCCACGGCACTCAGAGGGTCATCCCATAGATAGATATCCGATTCCTTATAAGCAGCCCTTGCTAACGCAACACGTTGTTTCTGACCTCCAGATAAATTGATTCCCTTCTCCCCGATTTCAGTTTGGTCTCCAGCGGATAGAATTTCAAGATCTGGGCCTAAAGCGCAAGCTTCTATAACTTTCTTGTATTTGGAATCGCTGAAATGGTCATTGAACAAAATATTGTCTCTTAAACTTGCGTTTTGAATCCATGCACCTTGGGCGACATAGGCTAGGGAACCCTGTGATTTATTCGTAACAAATATCTTTTAGTAAGTTATTTTGCAGATTTGGTTATTGTTTCCCGCAATTGTAAAATTAATTAAAAAATTAAGAATCTTAAATATATTTTTCTATATTTAGAATCAAAATCTTTAATGAACCTTTGTGTTGACTCTTCCAGAATTCTTAATCAAATCCCCAAGCAGTGCATTGAGTAAACTAGTTTTTCCTGAGCCTACTGTTCCAACAACGGCGACCAAAGAACCTTCTTTTACCCTCAAGTTGATATTCTGCAGAGTTTTTGTATCCTCTGACCACGAAAATGATCCGTTCTCAACAATAATAGGATCTTCTGCAAATTAAATAAAAAATTGACAATTATCTTCTAGTTTTATTTTCTAAATCTACAATATTTAATTGCAATTCTTATTCTTACTCTCGTTTTCATCATGAGAAACTGCATCTTCATCAATTTCTTCTGAATTCATGTATTTATTAAGACGCCTGACACTGACGTTAGCTTGAATTGTCAATGCGATAACCATAGGGAACCTAGTTTCATTAACATTTTGCATTTTAACCCAAACTCCTTGCATTATAAGCGTTC
This sequence comes from Tomocerus mixtus, assembly GCA_034694165.1. Classification (NCBI taxonomy): domain Eukaryota; kingdom Metazoa; phylum Arthropoda; class Collembola; order Entomobryomorpha; family Tomoceridae; genus Tomocerus; species Tomocerus mixtus. The sequence goes on along the minus strand of JAQFYC010004864.1, from coordinate 6,555 downwards.
TGAAATAGCAAAATTAACTTACATAGTCAAAGGCATTCTGATAATGTTGAAAAGAGTCAAAGCAACGAAAGATTTTTCAGCATTTAATACGTTCTCATCATCAGATAATACATAAGTAGCAAAAGTCGCAAGAGCTACCTGTAATTTACAAAAATGAATATATATTTTAACACTCAAATCCTTTTATTACAATTTTTGTAAAATATCAGAAGTTCTTACTAAAACTGGAGCGCATGAGAACATGAAAATTGTACTACTGCTGTAATAAGCAGCTCTTCTCAATAAAGCCATTTCCTTCACACGAATTTGCTCAATTTGGTCTTGAAAAGAGGGTTCCCAGGCATAAAGCTTCAGCACCTAAAAATAAACCATGAAATATTGTATTATTCTATAAGACTCTATGTAACTTAATAAACTATTGCATACAGTGTACAGGGACGGACGTACAGACAGCCAAAGCATTCTTATAAAATGTTACTCAAACACTTAATACCAGCAATCTTCATTTATACCGTAACTTTGTAAATCGTAAGTAACTGACTACGACTAGTGAGTTTGTAGTGTGAAATTGTGATTGCTTAACATAACATACATTTTACAGTCATATTTATATTTGTATGTACTTTTGATAAGATAATGAAACTTGAATCTAGGCCATGTAAAATAAGTTTTCTATTGACGTTTCCTTACTTTCATTCCAGATAAAAGCTCGCTCATCAGTTTTACACGATTATCTTTTAACACCATTTGCTGCATCTGAAGTTGTCGCACTTTGGCTGCAATCACACCGTTGATTGGCACTAACAGAACCATAACAGCCAAACCAGCGAAAACAGATGCTCCCAATGCATTGTAAAGAAAGTATGTTGCAATAGCTATCTGAATAGGACAAGTCCACAACATATGCAAGAACGTTGTCAAATCCATGAATCTTTGTGTGTCGACACTCATTAAGTTGACTATTTCTCCAACCGTCGACTCTGCAATGTTTGCCAAAGAAAAAATCGTCAATATTTAAACAAATCAAAGTGGAGAAAAACAATATTCAGAATCTTTGTCTGTATTAATTGTTTCTCCGCATCACATTTTGCAATAAATATTTTTCCATTATTTTTAAGTACAACAATTATCTTTTTCCGAATTTTTGCAAGGTGTTTTTACCTTTTTTGGCAACATTGGACACTTTAAGGGCTTTTCGGTAGACTGCACTTGACAAAGCAGTTCTTACTCTCATTCCAACCGTTAACATACGCCTGTTGTACTGAACACCAAAAATCGTTTGAGTAAAAGACACTACCAAGAGAATTGCAGCGTAAAAGTAACCCTTCCATGTTTCTTGTGCCGCACCCGGAGCAACAAAAGCCATTAACAGCCTAAAAATAGAAAACAATAAAAATTAGTTTACTAGATCATGTTCCTTTCAATTAAAATTAATTGCGCTTTATTGCGAACTAAAACTTAAGCTTACTTTAGAATTTCAGGGGAAACAAAAGCCAAAGAATCTTGGATCAGTTTCATAATCCCACCAAATGCAAAAGTAGCACCGTAAGATCTCGCCAAGACAGAAACTATACTGGCTTCAGTTTTCTTCCCAGTTGTAATACTTTGCCTGCAAAAGCGAATTTTTAAAAATAAATTACATTATCTGTAGAGCAATCAATTTTCTTGGAGAAATACGTTTATTTTGATATTATGTGCTAATTACTCTTTAGCCTTCCTCTTGGCATTATCCCAATGTTTGTAAAAGATGGGTACTTGAGTTTTTGCTTGGTCCAATTCGTTAAGATCCCATAGATCAGCATAGGTAAGCGGGGATTTGTAACCTCTCCAGGCCATGCTATCATACCAGAAGACGAGCAATTTGGAAAAAAACGAGGAAGTTTTTTCTGGACAGGGATACTACAATAAAAATATTTGAAAATATTCATTAATATCTCAGAAAATTATTTTAAAACAACAAAAACGTGTTTCCAGCAAATCAAAATGCTAAAAGTGGTTCCGACAAACTACAACTTTAAAACATTTTACTTAAAAACTTTAATTATTTTCATAACAGGTAAAAGAACAAACAATCTTACTCCAACAAGAGCTTCTTTAGCATTCCAACCTCCATCAGCCCAACAATTAAGTATAAATTGAATTGTCACAAGCGGGAATGTGATCATACGAGTCATATAAATGTAGTTCAGTTTGCTCTATACGAAATATACACAGAAATTAATATTTAATTGAACATTTTAACATAATAATTAGTATTATAAATCTATATCGATAAAGCTATTGTCTTACATTTGATATATCAACATTTCCATCGAATTTTCTTACAGCAGTCCGGAACAAAACTGCTTCACAAACAAATGCAAAGAACCAGAAGAAGAATTGCACTCCAGAGGCTCTTATTCCATGTCGTTTGTTCAGAACAAGCAGAAAAGCCGCTACGACCTAAAATTAATCACATTTATAATGAACCTACAATAATAACTTGGAAAATCGGACATTTTAGTATTCTTTTATACACATAAAAATAGAAAATACAATTTTGCTTACGTATGATGCTATTCTAAAAGCAGGGGATAAATATTCGGCCGGCGATACATCTTCGTAGCTTGGAAGTTGGCATATGTGGCCAATAGAAACAGCGGTGAGGCCAGTACAAACGAAACTTTTAATCCCCGTGAAAATATTCCAAGGAATTATTTTAGGATTGTGTGCATTTAGCGAAAAACTGACATCGACTAAGGAGAAGGCTAACAAAAATACGGAGGGGACCCATGCAAAAACTGTTTCCTCAAAACAGTGAGTGAAAAATGGATCTGTTGTGTTCCAGGTTAATTGTCTGTCCTGTTTTCAAAATACAGTAATATTTTTAACATTTTTATCGTCTGCTGTGGTATACGTAATATCCCGGTAATGTAATAAAAGGCATCGTGTATAATTAATAATTAAGTAGTTAATGAAATTTCATCAAATTAGTGATAGGGGTTCTTCATCTTCCCAAAATTAATCATTAGTAAATAATAAGTTATTTGACTTGCTTAATAAGTTAATTAAATAGTTATAGTAGTTAAGTTAATAAGTTAATAATTTAGGGAAGCAATGCCATTAATTTACACAATACAATGAAATAATTAGTCCACCTACTTATTTTAGTGTTTTAGTCTAGATAATCAGCCCTACATTTAGTGTGGTAAATACTTATGAGAGATTTACTTTATCATGTTATATTATTATGGTACGTATGCGTATGGAATTATTTCAGATTGCACATTGAAGATAAAAATAGAACCAAATGGAATGCACTCAACGGAGTTTGCCAATTAATTATTACTTTACTAATTGACACTAACGATCAATTAATATTATTTTTTACAGGTTCTGGAAGCTTAAAATGACACAGTGATGCACTAATTATGTTTATACATAGCATACTTATGTAAGCCTACCTACTTACATAGGAATGTTGTATCATGTAGGATATGATTTAGCATTGTACTATAAAATGTCGTAATATTTACTGATTAACATAATGTATTGAGTGGCTATTGCCTAACTATATATTTGTGCTAAAGTAATGTTACATATTCATAGTGAACTAAGTAATTATCTACAATTATATATACAATTAAGCCCTGAAGTGCACTAATTTATCAATTTATATCAATAATATCTAAAAAATTGCCAAGTACTAAGTATGTAGATACATGTTGACTTTGATTCTATGTATTGTTATACTACAATTAAGTTGATTATGTATATATTTATAAGTTGATGTTTATCTCGACATTTTCTAAGTACACCTTTTTGACACAGTTTATTTGGCTTTTGTCATTCTTTAGGATATTAATTATTGAAATAAATCACGAGACAGCACAAACAGCTAACAGTAACAACTCCACGTTATGATAAGTGTTCAAAGATAAAGTAATAGAAATTATGCATGATGATTACAAATGCTAATTAATGTAGAGTTACTTTATGTTTGCTATTACAATGTATATAAATAATTTCCTTGAAACTTTACCTTAACAGACAGTAACCTCTATCGATTTAAAAAAGACCTTAACTTACTTAATTATAAAAGATAAAAGTAAACAGGACATAATATCATCTCAGAATTAAATTGCAATAAAATTGTAAATAGTAGCTGCTAATTTATTCGTAGCGTACTTTGTACTAATATTTTTCTAAAGGTTACTATTCGGTATTGTCTGGTCCTGGTCCAATGATTTAGGTCGTAGCTCCACTAAGCTTAGAGCATTAGAGCTTTTAAATCAAGTTTATGTAAGTGGGTTCTTTGTTTCGTACGGAAATTGCTATTATAGCAAAAAAATTTAAATCACCAATGAAATAGTCATCTATTTATCAGAAAATTATTTTAACAACAGAAAAATACATACAGTAATTACTTTCGTCTTTCCTATGCAAGACTTATTAAGTTGATTTTCTAATTCATTTTTTACCAATTACCTAAAGAAAGACTTTATAGAAAATTTTGTCAATATTTAAAGAATTTTTATTAATCAACATTGTTAATGTTTCATTAATTGCAAGCCATAAAAAATTATGAAGTGAGCTTCTAAAATATTTACTTTGTATGAAGTTAGGTGGCTAATATTATTGTACATGTAACATTAAAAAAAACTTTACCCATTTATTTTCTTATTTCGTATCGTGTATCTTATTGTTATTATCAAAGTTTTCATACTTACCCAAAAGGGTTGAGAATCGCAAAAATCGTCCATTATAAAAGAGAAACTACACCTTTAAAAGTGTAGGTATATGAAAGTGTAATATAAATTACGGTGTTAACAGGCACATAGGGAATTAACCGTTATGGTTGCGGTCTCCCCGAAGCGTACGAAGTGGAACTGACACTTTTATCGAAATTCCCCGATGCTTTATGGATAGGAAAAAGTCATGCTTTACGAAACTCGTGATTTATATGATGATTATTTGTCCGGTAATCAATGAAAGTAAGTGATTACGACATTTGCGGTGAGTATAATATATTTTGCATGGAAAGTCAGGATACAATCATGTGATAGTGCTCTTATCAATAAAAGCTTTTAAAGATTAGATATATAAATACATGCCTTATATAAGTGCAATTTTAGTTTTACTTATCTTATCAAACATAGGTGCTTAACTTTTACCTATAATATTTAAGAGTCTATGTGTATTAATATGCATAAAATGTTGCATATGTTAATTCTCAGCAATATATATGCACATAGCAATTGATAAGTATTCTCTACAGTGATCCATCAGCATAACCGGCGTAAGTTAATAAATATGTTAACAAAACGACTACATAATTTATATAGAGTTATCAAAACATGGTATAGGATGATATAAATGCATAGCCGGATATTATATCATATAATTAATTGGCTGAGCTCGATGTTAGCTAAATACATGTATATATTTTTATCAAAACAATAATAATTTAGGTGTTCTAGAATGTAATGTGCATATTTGTGTTTAGACTTTTATTTAGATACGTATTATAGCGAATTAGTGGCTCCGGTCAGAAATAAAAGGAAAAAAAATCAATGGCAAAGTCTGGTCTGGAAGTAAATAGTATTCCACTCAATAAGGAAAGCAACTAAAATTGTTTACAAGGAATAATATTAAAAAATATTCCAGAACAGTTTACTGCAAATAGTATTATACTTAATGCTTTAACATACTTAAGGATTAATAGAGAATATAGGATCCCCAAAATAAACACGCTTAAAATAATTATTTATCAGATCAATTCGAGTCTAGATCATTCTTATCTTTAATTTGTGGAGTAACTACTAATTATTAGACCACACCTTTGTATATTCAGCGTACGTAGATTCATACCCAGGCTCCTTTTCTGTCAATGTCAATAATATGTTTCTATTTGCATCATACACTATGTATTACAAATTCTGTACATCATTTTATACTTTAATGTGAAAGATATAGTGAGAACGCTCTGATCAACTACGATTTTCACAAGCAAAACACTTAAATGATAATAAAAATAGCAATTACAATATAGCAATTAATAAATACATAAATGTACGTTATAGTAATCAATACAAAGAACGTCATTCGATAAAGAAAAAGCACAAACGATTTTGACCAACCGCAAAAAGCTTTTGACGTTTGCAGTATTGTCACATTGTACTGTACTCGTGATCGTGATACATTGACTTACGTGCATTTTATGCATTTATATAGGTAAGTATAACTTATTTATGAATGAAAAGTGTTATTGTTCCAAAGTTCTATCCAACTGTGCTAAGCAATTATACTTGACCTTGTGATTGCTTTTGTAAATTGGTTTTTAGATCCCTGGATTCCTGCAAGTGAGCTTTTTATCCCAATATAGTAATGATATCTTCCTCGTCAACTTACTAAGCAATTTTGTCATTTATATATATAAATAAGTGTTTCTTACTAATATAAATACCTTACAATAGCAGAAGCCATAGGCGTCGCCATGAAAAATTGGCAGGGGCGGCACCTAAGTTGGGTGCCCAATTTTAAGGGAGGAAAATTATCATAATTTATATGTTAAAA
>JAQFYC010004863.1:0-15849 GCA_034694165.1 Tomocerus mixtus | reverse complement strand
ACTATTCACATGAAAATGAAGCTGATAGATGTATCCATTGTTAAAAACTAAGATCCGAGTGCGTAAGGTCTCCTCTTTAGATTTGGAATTATGTAAATCCATCATTATTCCTGGCCGCTATTAATTAACTCTATTAACTGAGCATTACTCTAAAATTATTTCAGAATTATTGGCCTTGCACTGTTTATTACAGAAAATAGACAGCTTAGAATTCCAAGGAAACTTTTATGTCAAATCCATAGACTGGGCAAACATTTCTAGTAAACTCAGAACTATAGTACAAGCTTGGAGGACGGGTGGAAACGCCCAACTTCATAATCCCAAAGAAAACAAGAATTTCTACGGCGCATAAATATGTCATGAGATAAAAAAAAAGGGTAGTTTGGTTTTTACAAAAACAAAATAAATACAATTCCCCTTTTAGAATATAACAAGGATTAATTTGCGCTGATGATGACACACAAAAAATTGATTGACTTACAAATAGTGGTTAACACAACAATACCTCTCTTGGGGGATTTTTGTCATTGACAATTTACAGTAAGTATCACACAATTGTTGACATTAATAATTAAGTAAGTAAATATTTAAATATTAAAACAAAATGAGTTTGTGGTGTAGAGGAACAACAACCGACATTGTGTGTTCAGTTAACATTAACTAATAATTTAAGCTCAAGTAAGTTGTTGATAGACATATTATTTACTTAGTTGTATGGAAACCGGAGAGTAAGTTGCCAAACGGTTGGCAGGTTGCACTATAGATAGAAACATTTTGTGGCAACCGCATTGTATAATTAAATGTATAATGTTTATAGTTGTAAGCATTAGAGATTTAATTTTTACTTTTGAATTCTAATCAAAGTTTTTATCTAGGATTAGAGAGTAGACATCGGTGGTACCACAATTATTAATTTTCCAGGGTCGGGAAACCGTAAGTGGGGGAGGGGAGTGTATTGACCGTCAAGGCGTTAATATATAAGTATATTTTAATACCTCTTATATTTCAATTTCAATTGATAGTTAGGTTAAGATAATTTATAAGTTAATTGATTTGCCCTTGTCTGCATTGGTAGATAATTGGGTTAGTATTTAGTAGAATTTTATTTTTAAACAAGCATCACCACGAGTGCCACTGAAAGTATGTAAATTAATTTAAAAATCTTTCCAGTATAAAAAAGACTTTTGACAATGAATACATTACATACATTATTAATTACTATAAATACATTTTAGATTTTATTTCAGCTATTATATAAAATATAATATATAAAATACAGAAAAGATAGAAAACTGCTTTCTAAATGTAGAGTTCGCTATTTAGAGGCCCAACAAACCATATTCTGCAAAATATTACAATTTGTTGATTTATTTTTGGTTGATTTCTCCTCAAATTCATATTATGATTGAATACTTGTGTTAAATATACAGGTATATTTTAATACGCCCTACGTTTCAGTTACAATTGATAGTTTATGTATGGAGTACCATCTCAATAAAAAATTTCCAACCAGGAAATTAAAATTGAAGTTGAATTCGCAAATTAAAATTCCAGCACACAATCTTAAGTCAAGTCGGTTTTGTAACCGTAATTTCTCCACTTTAGTACAAAACATATAAAAGTTTAAATGGTTAGCTTTTTAATGAAAGTTATATTTTTACACTGAACCTAACGATTTACCTAAGGCTAAATCACAAAATTATTACAATCTTTCAACAGATGGGTTTACAAAAAAGAAAAAGGCTAAAATCATTTTTACCTAAAAAAATTAATTAAAAAATTATTTTTAAATACACAAAATGATAACGTTTGTAAATTGTTCATTCTATTTAACTCGACTTTTACAATGTTAAAATATATTCTGCATTTTGCATTTTGATCATTTTTCTTTCAATTTGATTGTTCGTTAATCACGATTTATTAGTTCTACTTTTAATCCGATAGAAAAGTGTTATAATTAGCTTACTAATCAACACAATTTCTCTCGATAAGCAAAATATACCGAAGTTACCAACACTTTGATATAAAGTTTTCTTACTAGCATAAATAGCAACACATTGCAATAAATTTGAAACCTATTGCAATGTATTACAAGTGAATAGTTCAAACTGTACGCAATATAAATATACTAACCAACAAAATTTTGGCTGGATGATCAATAAGTTCCTCCACTACTTCTTCCATGTCAGCCTCCCATTTTATTAGTTGTTTTTTCATGGTGCAGTCAAGAATACTCATGGCTTAACACTTGTCCCATAATTTGTTTTCCTGCTAACGCATATAATAGTAAAATTAAAATAATAAGGAAACAACTGTTATGTATATACAATTAAGTAAAATGAATTTACTCGTGTTAAATATATTATTTAAATTGAAAGGTTTACCTTTTCTTAATTATATATGTCAACACATTTAGAGATACTAGTAGAGCAGGTGCAATTAAATCCATTTTTGTGGCTTTGAAGTTCTCAATTTCTGGCTAAACAGAGAAAATTAATTATAAATATAATTAGCAATACTGATTTCACAAACTTAAAATTGCACCATAATATAAAAGAAATTCATTGCAATTGTAAAAGCTTGAATAAATGATTTATAAATAATTTACCGATAGTAAAAATTAAGGTGTGGCTTTCTATATTGTAAGCTGTTTATGTTACCGTCCGCCTGCAACTTAAATTAAGGTTACAGCATCATGTTCCTTAATTATTTGTTCGAATTCCCTTTCCACAGGAAAATTATTATTTATTTATTATAAACGAAGTGAGTCCATACACAACTCCTTTCTTAAAATTTACTAATTAAATTTTAAGAAAGAATTTGTAGGAGTTGTGCAAGGACTCACTTCGTTTATACGATTGGGATTCTCCGCTCTGTAGGCTATTGGAACATTAAGAGTAATGAACCAGGGTTGAAATTGCTACAAAATTAAATGGTAAAATTGACAAAAATCTTAAATCTCAAAAGGTGTTTAGAAAATCCACTTAGAATGGATCCCTTGAAAATTGGAAACTATTGTTGAAACAAATATATTTTTCAGTTTCAATTTACTTTTGTATAATACTATACTAGATAGGTTCCAGTTGGAAAAGGTTCCTTTGGCTGCATATTATTATTTTAGTTTTACAAAAAATATTTTACAAGAAATGTTACAAGATAACGACAAATCATAGTATTTATTTTTCTGTATTAAATGATTTTCTATTCATTTTGTAATAATATTTCGTTATTTTGTATTTAAATGTTTATATTCAGCAGCATATAGTTTTGCAGCATAAATTCTGAAAGTAATGAAAAAATAAAAATGTCATTTTACGGTTGAGATATTTAATATTTTTTAAGTTTACATACACAGTTCGATAATTGGATAGTATTTTAGGAAATATGATTGCATAGTAGTATTATCTTTGTCTTTGTTTTAATTTTAATTATATAAAACGTAGTAGTAGTTATAAATAGGAAAATAGAATATGAGACCCTGATGCATGACGCATTGGAAGATCATTCCAAAGTCACGCGTCTTAAGCCCTAGGAGTCACCAAGGAATAGAAATGTATTTTATTTAAGTATATGTCGCAATTACTCTTCTGGATGATTCGATGGAGATGCAATTTCCATCAGGAATGATCCCGAAGTTTCTTTACTGAGAATTAGAGCACGTTCCCTTCAAGGCAATAAATATATACTTACTAGTTTAGCTACCAGGATACAATTAAAAGGAATTGCTACATTTATTTACTCATTTGGTTCACAGATGGATTTTGGTTGATCTATTTTCTATCTGTAATTATCATAGTCAACTCACATTTCTCACATTGAAGACTTAGTAGTTCAATTTTGATGTATATAATGATTAATTATGTGGATGAATTAAAATGTTTTTGTCCAACCGTATGATTGAGAACCTGCACAGAGTAATTAATGATATCAAATAAGCTTCTACTCAATACTTTACTATTATTGCCCGATATTAATAAATCTCCGGTAGCCAAATTTCGTAATTATATTTAATTAAGTAATTATAAATCGAGAATTATCTAGAAAGAAATAAAAACCGTATAGTGATGAAGTGCATAATAATCCAATTTAATAAGTTTAATAAATATAGACAGTCAGTGGAGGACGATGCTTGTGGACTAAAATATGAGAGCAAATATGTACCAAGCTTATAATAATATAAATAGGAGTTTTGCCCCTTGTAATGTGCATTCTAATACTAAAGGCAGCCCTCATATAGTATTAAATTCCTATTTTATCCTGTGAAATAATAGGTTTCAATATTTATCTGCGATAACCAATGGTGCAACCCCCAAAAAATAAGGTCAATGTCTTGAGTTTAAAAATGCCTTGTATAATACGTGAATAATATATTTAATATTCTTCGAATAACAAATATGTTTGTATTAATAATTACTCTGAATCCGAAAATTATTTTGTTTCCTCCTATATTAATTGGAGTAGTTTAATTTAAGTGAATCCCGCCCAATTAACCTGCTCTTATAATTTACAGAATTAAAAAGATACCAAAATTGTATGTAGACACACACAATGTTTACTAGCTTAATTATTCTTCTTGCTGGAATTACACGTAATTATTTAAATATTTTTGATGTAAACTGCCTACTCGGAGTAAAAAACAATTTAAGACCTATAGTACGTGTACATACATAATCTCCATAATATGAAATGGGAAATTGTAAAGATAGAACGTTCTGCTCAGGGTAATAAAACTAATGGCTAATTTAACTTACTCGATTTATTTATCTCCATTGTTCAAAGAGGGAATCCCATGCTTTGTTTTAGTTTCCACTTGTGGGTATTGCATATTAATATTACTTGCTTAATTTTACAGATGAAACCAAAATGAGATTGATAGAGTAACAGTCTATGCTGTATAATATTCAAAAGGTGTAAAGACTTCGATACCACCATTAGCAAACTAATTTCATCATATGAAACGAATTTGAGAGCCTCTGTTTGGATTATATTGTAAAAATAGTTACACAGCAAATTTGAAGAAATTTTTCCCAAAAGAGAATACTAATGGAGTGTTCATTCCATTTAATTGTATGGGAAAGTCGGATTAACTATGAATACTAAGCAGTCACGTTGCATAATTAGCATAAAAAACATCAATTAAATAGTTGAGCGCACTAATAATAGTTGGCAATTCAAAGATTGGCTTAATTCTTCTTTAAATCTCCATTCCTAAATAAAAACAATATATTTGTCGAAATTCGCATCCGTACATTGTTTAATTCTTGCTGGCTTTTCTTTACTTTACTTATTTAAATGTTTATAATGTTTCAGAAAAAATAACAGAGATCGTTCCACAAATTAAACGATAATTACAAAAACAAATATTTTCTCTTGTATAATACTAACTAATAAATATAGTTTGTTTATTTTTTTAATTGTTTATCAATATCATTAACTATTTGATTTCTAGGACTGCTCGGTTAAAACTATTGCGCATTTGTACTACAGATTATCTGTAGTACAGATTCTGTACTTGTTATTGTTTTTCATGTCTAATATGATTGCTTTCATATTTAAATTCGGTGACTCCTTAATACGGTAAGCAAATTAAAATATTTTTCTGCCTAAAATGATTGCAAACCTCGACATAATAATTAAAGGCGTTTTGTGGCTATTCAATGCTCTGCTGTGCTATAAGACTTAAGTTAGTAAGCTATCTACGCCACTAATGTAATTATTATAAGTTGTTGATTTAGCAATTATAAATGGAATAGTTTACTTTCTGCAGTCCCCAGTAGGTTCAAGAGTTTTTCATTGCGGCTTGTGAGACAGTCTGGTTGTCTGGTATGATTAACAACAACTTTAAAATAATTAAATGCTATGGGAAAGAAAATTTAGGAGCTAACAGTGCCCATATTTATGTCCACAAAATTTAAATTTTCGAAAATATTTGTTCAGAATTTCGACTGGATACGGAAATGTTGTAATTGTAGAATAATAACCCGTTTAAATAAATTATGGTCTAATATTTCGGAATGAGGAATTTCCCCATTTTGTTGTATTGACAATCCAAAAAATATTAAATGAGTATTACTCCCGACTATTATATACTTATAAATTATTATTGCATACATCGAAATGGGGAATTTTTTTATTAGCTAATCAGACTAATCAAACGAAGTAAATGATTCTTAAACAATTATTACTAATCCTAAAATCTAAACCAAATAAAACTGAAATGAGTAAGAGCATTATAATATTATTTTGCTTAATAGCGGGCCAGTAATTGTAATTAATTCGTTAATAGGTCATTCAGATCAACGAGTCTCCCGGACTAGAAAATTATCATATAACAGTATAAATGAGAATTATGCTTACTGCACTCCGTATTCTAAAGGCAGCCCTTGCCTATATAGCTTTGAATAACTTTCTCAAAATGTTGAATACAATTTTTCAATATTTATCTACAACATCAAAAAATTTGAAAAATGCGTTTCATTCTGTAATAAATGCTATACATACAAACTACGAATTGAAAAAGGATAATTTACAATGGATTGGGAGTTATATTAATATTCTCCACTACTTAAAGCTGTGGCCCTTTCAATTTGATTACAACAAAAGAAGATTCTCCATCTCTAAGCCAATAAAAATGGCAAAAGCATATCAATGCATCAATTTCATCCTCCTTTTCCGTGCAATATTTCAAATGAAATCCGACATGACTTCTAAAAATATTGGAATTGATTTAGTTGTCACTTTCTTTGATTTCATTTTTTATATAACGACGGTTGCTATACTTTCCAATATTCAAACTCGCGTTAAGGAAATGGTGAGCACACTAAACTGTATGTACAACAATGTCACAGTTGAAGGCTTAAGTGAGTTAGGTACTTTTATTCTTTTCATTTACAGACTAGAATTTTTATTAATTTTTAATAATTTTCAATTCAATATATTTGAAAAAATATTTGAAAAATATTTAACACTTGCAGGATATCTATCTTCGGTATTTATATGAGGGGACACGGTCCCACAGGAATCCTTACGCTGTACTTTGCAAATGTATTTGTTTTAAAGGTGCCAGAGATCAGCATCCATACGACAAAAGAAGCCACATTGGGAAAGTGATTGAATTCTTAATTTCAAAATATCTTATCCCTCTGTATTACGGAAGCTCTATTATCATTCTTCTCCTGGTGAACGTACAGAGAGATCTGGATCTATTCACGGGTCTGTATTCAAATTCAACGAAGGTGGAAAATGTTGCTGGCAGGTTTTGCATATTTTTAGCCCGCACTGGGTTTGATTGTATGATGGGGCTTCCAGTTGCTGTCAATCTGGTCTACATCCTAATGTACAACATTCGGAATTATAATCTAAGCCATCAGCAACAGTAAAAATAAAATAAAATAAACTAATTCACAATTAAATGGGATTTTTAACAATTGACAAATTTTTGTAAATGGTATTTAACTTTCAGATTACAATTACAAAGAGGAGGAGAATTGGAGGAACATATTGCATCCTACACCAGATTGAGGATATTGAATATCCTCTTCAACAAAAGCGTCACCTCCTTTTGTATGCCTTCATTCCTTAACGCAATCTCCTTATCAATGATTATGTCAGGATTTGTCTGTATACGCATGCGCGATAAAAGCACTACGGGTGTATACACAATGTTCGTAATACTCCTTCTTATGGCCATTACATTGCAGGCCTTATTCCTGGTCGGTTTTGCAATATGTTGGAAAAATTCGAACGAATTTGTCACTAAAATGAGGTCAAAGTTCTTGGAGAGCAACAAAGTGAATCGAAGAAGATTAAAATCCCTCAGGGGATATGGGATAGCCATTGGACCAATCAGGGCGGTGAAATACATGAGGATATTCGACTTCTACCAAGGAATGCTCTCATTTCTGGTAACGCTACTTGTGATTACCAAATAGGTACCCAAAAATATTAATTATACTTCATGCCCGGCACCGCCAGCCACTTATAATTCATTATTTATTACGTAGCGGATGCACGGCCTCCGCACTCGCACAATTGTAATTCTCGACTACGAATCTCAATAGTAAAAACGCTGCCGCGTGCGCGCGCAGCTCTTTTACTATTGAGATTCGTAGCAAAGAATTATCCAATTAAATGGAGGCACAATTATAATAATATCATAAGAAGGATAGATTAAGAATAGAACACTTAATTTTATGGGGTAAATGTAGATTCATAGGACACAACAATTATGAATATAATAATAACCACACCTTTTTATGCCTTCCGGGAACCGAAAACCGAGATGACTTTAAAATGTTGAGGTCCATTTCTACAACGTTTAACTCGGTTGTAATTCATTATTTTTGGTCAGTCCACTTTTCTCTAAATTGCATTTAGGTACCTCAAATGTACATATTTTAAATGACTATACAAGGGCCATTATTGATAATCGCACACTCTGCAACATTATGTAGAAGTACCATATTCTCTCTTACATAATTATGTATTAAGCATCCTAAAAAATAAACATGAACTAGTTCAGTGCATAATATCTAGTAATTAACACTAATTAAATAGATAGAATGTGTGCATCAGAGGAATTTACGCTGCATTTGCTTAATATTGCAATTAAAACTGTTTTGCTATTGAATGGAACATATTGTGAACTTAAAAATTTATCTATTGTTATCCTAAATAATTGTATTTCATTTCTAGGACTGCTTGATTAACGAATATTGCGTAATAAAAACAACTATACTTAACATTGTTTTTCATTTCCGCTTTAAAGTATTCTACTGCATAGTAGAATACTAAGGTAAACAAATTAAAATAATTTTCTGTCGAACATCATTACGAACCGGCAGAATAAATAATAATTTATTGGGGTTCTGGGTCGCATATACGGTAGTTGCAGGGTAACTAAGTATTTAATATTTCGCTTTAATTCTTGATAGTACTTGATAGTCTTGATAGTATGTGATAATGCAATTTATGCTTGGATCGTCCATACAAGGTTACAATTAAATATATAAAATTCAGGATATATTATGATTAATTGGAGCATAGTAGCTTTAGTAATAAGAATCGTCTTTACATTACGTGGCATAAAATTCTGAATTTCAATAACAGCATTGTAAAGTATAAATAACTTTAAAAGAAATTACTAAAAATAAGAAAAATTAATAATTAATTTTTTCTCGCAAATAATTTATTTGCAGTAGCGATGTTTAAATAGCAATTTGTAATCGCCAAGACCACCGAACAACGACAAAGCAAAATGGTATGCTACCATAAAATACAAAATTGTTATTCAAATTCTAAACTCAGACGAGGCAACACTCTGCAGGATAATGTACTTTTGTATCCCTATAATTCAAAACAATTCGAAATGTTTCTCTCCAAAATTACCTTGTAATTTTAAATTGCAACTTTGCAAAGTAAATTAAATTCCGTTTATTTCCATGATAAATTATAGAGGATTCTACATGCTATATGATTAAAGTTGTCCAACAGTCACTACATTTTTCTAACAGCAAAATGGGTATATTATATTGTAAAAATGTATAATGTGTGTATACGTATAATATGTAAATATGTATATTGTATGAATAGTTAGGAAGGTATTTCACAAAGGTTTTAAAATTTTAGCTAAGCTATTATTGCCATAAAGAAAAAACAAGGCTCGGTTGTATTGTCAGATTAAATCATTTCCAACTGCGCAATTTTTCGGAACCAGCAAGATAATATTGTCTGCAATGTAATTCGTAATTGTAGGTTTAGTTTAGCATGAAAAATTGAACACCACTTATGAAATTCCGATGTAAGTTAGATTTATTTTTATGTGATATTTAGTTAAAAGAGGTAAAATACACTTATTTATACACACCGACTTCAATTCTTGTAATTCATTTACATCAAAAATTAGCATGTTTTCTAAAGAACAGTTTCGGAATACTTACAAGACACTAGTGGCCTACATATGACAATGAAAATAATCATTACAATTATAATCTGAATTATAATCGCAACTATATAAGTTTGAATACTCATATTATTTGGTAAACAAGGCACAGATTATAATATGGATTGTTAGCCGGAATTTTAAATAAATTGTTGTAGTTTTTAAAAAAATCGCTTGTATTAAAATAAAAATAATAAAAATACAGTATGATTATAGTCTGAGTCAGAAGAGCACACGCGTAGTAGTTACAATTACAAATTATAGTCAGAAATGTGATTGCTGTTTTTTAGACCCGACCATTCTGCTTCATATTAAAAAGCAATCATACATTTTACTGTGCTACGAGCCAAACTCAACGCAAATCTTCCAACGGATCTTTTATCAATAAAATAAAAATCCCCAACTCGAATCCCAATCTTTGGCCAAGATTTAGAAAACATTTTTATGAAAATTTGCATTTTTGTTCCATATGATTGAGCGGGTACCCATGAATATTTGCAAATTCGATTGACATGATATATTTTTCCCAATATGTGAAGAATGCTGAACCAAACCACGACCAAAACCGTAGATGACAATGTACAAATTATAATTAATGGCAGTTCCAGTGTTGAATGTAGTTTCACCATAAGCATAATGTCCATTATTATTGAACGAAAAAATATTGACTGCAGCGGCGGCATGTAGTATCTGAAACATCTGTTGTACATTGAAATGAGTAAATAGTGAGATCGAGCAAGTATTACTTCCTCCTTGATAGATGAGAAAGTACCATAAAAGCATTTTCTGTCACATCTGAAAGGGATTAAAAATTAAAATATATGACATTAAAATTCGCAACAGCTGTAGAAAATATTTATATGAAGTTTACGAATTTCAATATAATAGTTTAATGGTATTTTATTTTTAACTTTTACTAAAAATTCGTTATTTTTCTGCTAATATTTTGCAAGTTTCTGTTTTATAGAAATGTTTGTAGTACATACCTCGATTTTTTGAATATTTTTACGTATTTTAGTGATACGGATAGTCCAATAAGAATAATAATTACAGAAAGCGATATAATTCCAATCATAAAAATATACACACCCAGGATGACAGGAATGTGAAATATAAAGTAGCGATGTTGTATATTTAAAATCAGATTTGGTGGCAAAACTATAATGTCGTTCATGTATATATAGTAGCAAACACACATGAGTCCAGGGAAAAGGAATGTCGCTAAGTTCGTCAATTTTAAACCAACAAGTATATAAGGGTTGAGTCCCACTCGAATATCTACAATTTCAGTAATTAAAAGAAATATTTTATTTATTTGTAACCTTAAGTTATTTATAAAGTCATTTATATACAGATATGTTGCAGGAATTAAGCAAAATCCGGCATTAACGTTAGTGCCTAGACAATAAGCAAAATTTTCCCCAAGTTGCAGTTATTGTCCATAAATGAGTATTGAGCATTAAATTTCTTAATATTGAATTTATTAGTCTGATAGAGCAATTAACGGAGATTTCAAAAAGTGTTACCTCAACAATTTGTGATTATAAATTCCCATTTTAGGGGCAGTTAAATTTTCGAATATAAGTGCCCAGAAAATGGGCATTTATAATCACAAATTGTTGAGGTGACACTTTTTGGAATCTCCGTTAATTGCTCTATCAGACTAATAAATTCAATATTAAGAAATTTTATGCTCAATACTCATTTATGGACAATAACTGCAACTTGGGGAAAATTTTGCTTATTGCCTAGGCATTAACGTTAATGTCGGATTTTGCTTAATTCCTGCAACATATACAATCTAAAGAGAATTTATTAAAAATAGTATTGCTGACTTGACTCACCTGAGAATCTGGTTATGTAGATCATGAAAGTATTTGCAAGTTCGACCATATCTTCCCCTTTGGCTAATACTAATAAAAGAATGAATGAAATCAAAATATTTGCTGCTAATATACACAGGCAAATGTGATAATGCGGTACATCTTCCGTGTATATGGTGATCAAAATAATTCGGAGTAGGACACCAACACTATAAATCCAGGTCACTAAAATAATTGTATACCACCGAAAGAGATTCAAATAATTTTGAATGACAAAAAGCTTGCTGGTTTGAAAATCCCATCCAATAGGAAAAATTCCTGAGAAGGAGCAAAGTTGAGTATTAAAGAATATGAAATTCTGCATTTCGATGGGCAGCATGCTTTTCTTTGGTGATAGCTGTTCCTGCATTATAATATGTTAACCATACATAAATTAACGTATCGTATTATTATTTATAAATTTCAAAAGTAAATTTTTCAATAAAATTTGTCATAAAATATGAAACAAGTTTTGCCGTACAATAATTGTTATCAAATTATCGTATAATCTTTAATTTATCGTATTTACAATTAACATAATCTCGTATATTGACAACGACAATTTGTCAGAATTTTTCTTTTGTTTAAAATAAAATAGAACGATCGAGATCTAGGTATTAAAAGAAAAATATACCAAATGTTGTGGAGATGGGACTTAAGCTAAACTAGGGCAAAAAGCTATTGATTAGAATTTTAGAAATACCAATATAAACTGCTATCCCGAGATAAATGGTACTTTGGCACCCATTTATTAAATAACACTTTCGTAAATTGTTCAATTTTATTTTAGCAGAACATTTTTCACATTATCAGTACATACCGTAAACTTTGTTGTAGAGCTTCCTGAAAATAGTAGCGACAAGTAGTGCATTCCCATGCGTAAGTATCTTCCCGTATTTAATGTCAAATTTTTATCTTTCATTTTTTCGATCTTTGGAATAAAATTCGACAGAGTTTTATTTATTTTTAATTCAACTGTGCAAAATGACATTAATTAATTCTTAAGCTACTTATTTGCTCCAATTAATTATATACCATCTAAATTTCATCTAAATCCCCAGAATTTTTGCTTAAACTTTGTTAAAATAAATCTGCACATTTAAAATAATCCAAAAATGATTACTTGATATGCATTTCTGCTAGCCTGCGACACCATTATAATCTAGCATGAACCTCGGAATGCTTCCAGAATTTTGTTTGTTCAAGCTTTCCCACAAGGCAAGGGTTGGATTCAGTGGAACTGGAACAAGTTCCAGGAAATAAAACAAATGAAAAACTTTAGTAGAATAAAAATCCTTAATTGATGGTAGTTTATAGGAAAACCAGCCAGTAGATAAAGGTTTATAATATTATTTACTTTACGGTATTTGCTGTGTTTTCTCTAACATGGAATCAGATAGGCAATTTTGTACCGCCTTGTACGTTATGCATAATAATACGTTGGTAATGTACGTCAAACTAAAGCGAAATAAAGTACAGGTTTTTCTGGATACTTTAAAATGCCTCAATTTAAATATAGTATGTATTTTTCAAGCCTTTAGCCTAACATGTGTTTTGTTGAGCGGGGAATATGTTGCACATTTAGTTAACATTGGATTAGCTAAAGTAATATTTTAAAAAGCTATGAAAGCCAATTACTTTGTACATTATGCGACTAAATCTTGAGATATTTATCTTATGTTAAACTTAGAAATATTATTATGATGCTAACAAAAGGTTGACATTTATTGGATTTATTATTATTTTTATACATTTCATGTGTATAATTGTATAAAAAATTTAAATTTACTAATAAATATCTATTGAAGATATTTATTATATCTTAACTTCACAAGGAAAGCATTAGTTTGAATCTGCCACCAGATCTTCCATTAATGAAGCCTTAATATCAATAAAATTAAAATGCCATAATTAATTTTGCGGTGCCCTTGCCCACATTTAGGAAGAATCTGCCCACTGAATATTTATTAATGATATAGAAATCTCCCATCCAAACTCCAATTCGTGGCCAAGACCTGAAAACCATTTTCACATATATCTTCGTCCTTTCATTGTTGGAACGTACGCGTTTCCACGAATATTTACAGCTTTTGTTGAGGGTGAAGAGAAGTCCATACATTTTGAGGGTAGTGAAGCAAAATGCCATCAATAGCGAAGATACAACTGCAGAAACGAAAACAAAAACTGGCTCTATTTTTGAATGGAACCTTAACACCAATAAGTTGTAGAGGATGATGGATCGTAAAATAATTGATTGCATCGGCGGGAAATACAATCTGAAGCAATTGTTCACCAGAGAAATAAGAATGCAATGGCTGCGCAGTTTTAAGATTACATTGTGTAGCTGGTTTATTGAACTATATTCCATTTCTTGCTGACACCTAAAACATTTAATATTTTATTTATTATTCCAGAAGGCTAATTAATATTTTTATAAGGGTCCCAGTATCAATAATAAGCCGTTGTAAACGAATGTAACAAAGAGACCACCGACTTAGGAATTTTTTTGTATATAAGTTCGAGTTCTACATGTCAAACTTGGTAGGAATCAATGTTAACCCGAAAAGCGGGTATTTTTGTAAAACTCGGGTAGAATGATTGACCCAGGAATTTTTTGTATATAAATTCGATTCTACATGTCAAACTTGGTAGGAATCAATGTTAACCCGAAAAGAGGGTATTTTTGTAAAACCCGGGTAGAATGAGTGACCCAGGAATTTTTTTGTTTCGAGTTCTACATATCAAACTTGGTAGGAATCAATGTTCACCCGAAATTTAAAAAACCGTCTATTTCGAAATCTCAGTGTGGAGGACAGACAGACGGACGGACAGACATAGTCTAGTCTTCCCATAGAGAGGTTCCCTCTCAATAATGATGAAATGTTACCTCGTTGTTTTGAATATTTTGCCGTATTTCTGAGAGCAGAATAATGCAATGCTCACGAAAATTGCCATGTAAGAGTATATTCCCATCAATGCAATGTATAATGCAACTATGGTGGGAATGTGAAACATAAAGTAGCTGTTGTGATCTGGTAGAATGAGTTTAACAGGCCACACAATTAGGGTGTCCTTGTAGACCAGATATGCGATACATCCGATAGCAGGAGAAAGAAAAGTGTTCAGGTAAAAGGACTTCAGCATCATGGAATACTTTCGACTGAATTTTTCTTCTTGTTCTGTAAACAATTATAATTTATTATTTTTTAATTAATTTTAATGTATAATAATCGCATATTATTATAATATTTATTTATTAGGATAAGTTATATGATAGAGTTACCTGTGAATTTGTGTAAGTATTTCGCATAACTGTTGATGGCTAACGTCACATCGTTTGCATTGGTAATTGTAAAGAGTACTTGTAGAGATACCAAATTCAAAGAAGAGAATAGACACAAACAAATTGGATACTGAAGAACTGTCTCTTTTGTTGCATAAGCATAAGTGAGACGGATAAATACGCCGAATGTATAAATCCAAATAGAAGATGCTGTCAAGTACCATTGGGTAATATCCGAAAGCCGTTTACTGATTAATAATTCTTTTGTCTCGCAATTCCATTGCAGTGGAAGAGTTCCCGAAAGGCGGCATATTTTTACGTTGAAAGCTATAAAGTTTTCTAGTTCAATGGGCAACATGTTGATTGAAATCTGCCGGTATCTTCCCTAGGAAACTGTTTTAGTTAACGAAAAACATATAAAAAATGTTTAATAAATCACAGATTACATTGTAATTGGAGATTCTCAATTAAATATTTAATTATAATAAATTTCTAGCTTTAGATAATAAATTTTCAATTACAACAATATGGTTAAACCGTCGACCAAAGTTTAAAGTGCCCAATGTAGTAGTGAAGACTTGTGGAAAGATATTGCGAAAATAAAAATTTTATTCCTAACGGTATTTAGATTAACGAAAATATTTTACAGAGTAATATGTACCCAACAAATACCTAGACGAATAACCTCCCAACTAGCACAGAGCCTGATGTTAAAGTAATGGCCCAGTATTGGCATATCCTGCACGGCCGTGCTGGCAGCGTTC
>JAQFYC010004862.1:0-15849 GCA_034694165.1 Tomocerus mixtus | reverse complement strand
CTCTTGCCAGATTATTTATCTTCATACATCATACATCATAAAAGTGTTATATTTTGCGGTTAAAGTGAGCTAATATTAGTTACTTAAAAGATTTTATATTTATTGTATTTTGTATTTGATTTATTTTCAGAGTCAAGATTCTTGCGTTTTGTTTAACCATTCTACTCTGGTGTGGCGAATCGGAATCGTATAGTGATATAAATAGTGCTTTCTACTGTCTACATGTGCAATAACAGTGACTTTCTATGTTGAAATAAGTGTCCAAGTGTGTCACTGCTGTCATTCGCAAAATTGCCGTGGAGGCTCCAGTTCCAGCCTTTGTTACATTTATACAGTGAAGCGAAGACCTAACCTAGGTTATGCTCGATATCTCAACAATTTATCAGAGCGTTGCTTTGCTTGAAGTGGTCCTTAGTTAAACAGCTGTCATTTTCAATCAATAGAATCAATACTCTATTATAATTTGTTAAGCATGTGGAGTTGTGGTGGAGTTCAAGGCAAGTAAATTGCAGCTGACAAGAGTTGTGATAGTTTCTACAAATCAATACTGTTAACAAAGTTCAGCTTTCAAGAATGGCACTATAAAATATTTTGGAACTTTAAATATGAGATTTATAACTGGGAAATTGTTTCCAAGTATATTGCCTGGCAACATTATACAATTTTGTTACTGCAGGCAAACATTTTGATATTTTGGAAAAGTGCTTACTTATTTGAAGACTGATCAAGCTGAATTCGCAAAACGCTACCGTTTTCCAGATCTTGAAGGTTGGTTTATAAAATAAATACTAATTTATTTGTAACTTCTTTAGATGGATACCTTACATACATAATTACATATTCTTCGCCAGTAAAATAATTTCGGGTTTTTGTGTTCTAGATGATGGAGGTTGAAGTATTAATGAAGAAGGGGAAGCGGGGGGCTGCTGCTTACCTTCAGTCTGAATGTTCTCGGTCGGCAAGACCGGAAAATCTTAATAACCTCATGGACTATCTTCTAGACCCTACAAAAGTTATAGACGAATGGGAAACCATCGATTGGTGTCGATGGATCATGGCCGGTGGTTTTACTCCCGATGAATTCACAGCTACAGGTTAGTTACATTGACTTCACTTACTAATTTCTACATACAAACTTATTCTTTAGAATGTGGAAATATTAACTATAATTTTTGAATTTAATTGTACTTTAGTACGACGGTACGACAACGCAACGACATGTGGATTAGTATGGACCGCAAACTTTGTAGCTTATCGATGTAGAACATGTGGGATATCTCCGTGTATGTCATTATGTGCCGAATGCTTTCAACGGGGTAATCATAAGGGTCATGACTTCAACATGTTTCGGAGTCAGGCTGGAGGTGCATGTGATTGTGGCGATACAAACGTTATGAAAGAATCTGGATTTTGCTATCTTCATGGTCCACATGCCCAGGAGAAAGGTTCCCACGACTCACAATCTGTAGACCAAGGCGCTCCACCAGATTTACTATGCGTGGCCACGGCCATGATGCCAAGACTCATTCTACGACTTATACAGCACATGCGACACAATAGTACTTCGCTTAACGGATTTCTAGGAGCGGTCCAGGCTGCCGATAAATTCATTACAATGCTCCATGACATGAGCAGCATGGGAGCAGCCATGAGACAAGTTATGACACATGCATTAACAAACCCACAAGTAAGATTGGATATTCATTCTCATTCTTTCCATGTGCAAATGTCAATGTCTAATAGACTTAATTGTTAATGTATACTATTTTTTATTTTTTACTACAGATATACAAAAGTCTGTTAGAAGTTGACGAAGGAACAGTTAGTGACGAATATTTTCAGTTTATGAAGAAAACTAGAGAGACGTACGAGGATGCCTTGACATCTTTGCCAAATCCAGAACCTCCAGAGGAGTATAAAGGTATTTGCTCCATTTTTCATACAAGATTAGTTCATATGCTTAATATTGCATGGGAAAAACTGAGAAGTCTTATCTTATCTACTACTAATCAGGAGACGACAGCTTTATTAATTATATTTGTGCTTTCTAGATATTCCTTCACTTCAAAAAACTCTAGTTCATCGAACTTTCCTTGAGGAGTTCGTCTTCTGGACAGCCAAATTCGAATTTCCTCAAAAAGTTGTTTGCCTTCTTCTAAACTTGCTTCCCGATGCGGATTACAAGGTATGTTCCATTCCCAGTCTTAGTATTTAATAACTGAAGTAAATTTATAATATGCCAGGCAGCAGCAGCATCAACATAGCCAGCTGCTCATTTTTGAATGTTTAATTATGGTAATTTTTGTATTTTATTAAGGTTTTCTAACATCAATTAAATATTTAATTTACAGGAAGCGTTTACTAGAGCTTTTGTACTTCACTACAGTAGAATATCTCAACTTTTAGTTCGGTCTACTGATCCAGATATGCTATCTAACCGAGTTGTCCACGTATCAGTCCAATTGTTTTCCAACGAGAAACTTGCTCTGAGAATGGCTGAGCAAATGAATCTTCTTCATGTTATGGTCATTAGCCTGAAATATATGATGAGCAAAATTTCAGTAAGAAGCAGTTTGCAGAACAAAGATAGGAATTTCCACCAAGTTGTTGACTGTGCAAATAATGTGATGAAAGATCACTGTTACTGGCCTTTAGTTTCCGATTTGAATAATATTTTGTCGCATCGACCTGTAGCTCTCAAATTTCTAGAAGATGATGGACTTTTAAAAATGTGGTTTAGCTTTCTGTCATTATTTCAAGGTATTTCCTCCATTCATGTTATCATTTTTAGTGAAAAACATTTAATATTGAAGTTGAGTACAATTAAATTGATGGATTTATTTATTAGGAATGAATGCAAATCATCGAGAAATGAACCAACACATCGAATTCGAACCCAATACATACTATGCAGCCTTTTCCGCCGAATTGGAAGCAAGTGCCTCTCCCATGTGGGCTTTAGTGTCTCATTTAAGGGATTCATCAACTGCACATTTAACAAAAAATCTTTTACGACATTGTCGGCAGCAGCTAATTGAATGGCTAGAATCTGTGAATTTCGGCGCATTACAGCCAATGAATTATCCAATGCAAGTGTCTTTCCATCTTCCACTACATCGCTACTTTGCAGTGTTTCTTTACCAGGCAGTTCGGAATCAAGGGTTATCTTTGGCGGAGTTATTACCTCCTCCAAATGAGCTCAAAGCGATAATTCATCACCCACTTAGAGTGCAAACAGCCTTCTATGAAATCATCAGTGGCCTTTGGGTACGAAACGGACTTCAAATCAAAGGACAAGCCATGACGTATATCCAATGTCATTTCTGTAACTCAATGGTGGATGCAGATCTCTTCCTACTACAAGTTGCAATGATGAATCTGCCACATGGAGAGTTCATCGCCTCCGTTGTGGAAAGGTAAATAATATACTAAAATCCTTTATTTATTCGTTCTTCAAGTTTTATCAGATTTCAAGTAATGGAATCTCTGGAAGAGAACCTGAATTTTTAGTGCAATAATGCACCTCGTGCAATCTGCTGTACTGTTGTGCTCACTCCCAGACAAGTCATGGCAGACTGGTTTTGATTACATTGCATTACCTGCAGGATTGTATTAACGAACATACAGCTTTTTTCGTCAGGCCATCTCTGCCCTTGCCTACTCATTTCCTCTCCTATTCAGTTTTTTTTTCATTTTTCCATTCATCTGATTTTACTATTCAATGATTTTGATATTTTACATGATACGGTGTGTGTTTGGTAAAAATAGGAATAATGGAAGAAACGTAATAACTGTCAGTTACCTGTCATGTTTTTGGTTTTTCAGATAGGCAGAGTACCTATTTCTATTTTAATCGCTCTTGTAAGACATGTTAATATTATTGCAATTAACGTAGGTAATGATAAATTGTTTCTTTGGATTGATATCAGATTCCATATACTGGACTCCCTAAATATCTCCACAACGGTGACGAATTCATACTTGGAAACGGACCAAGAGATGCTAATGATGGAAAATTGTCTTATTTTCTTGGCCACGCTAGCCTCAGTTAGGACCGCAATTGGAATGTCTGATGGCGATTTGGTCACGTTAGAAATGATTACGTTGCTATGTATGGGGGACAAGACTCACAGCCAACTTATGGAACTCATGCCGGAACGATGTGGAAACAGTTCACAGTCGAGGGATTTCGAGTCCGTCCTCGCCAAGGTTATTATCATCTTAATGCTCTTAATATTGACAATTTGCTTCAAAAACAATTTATATAACCATATAGCTTAGCACAGCATCAGCTGTGTAATGTAATTTGTGTGTTTAACATCATCTATATATTATCGTCATGCTCATTTCTAATTATGCCAACACAACACAGTGTTTTGTTTCTCAAATTGAAAAGATTTACCTACATATTCGGGCATAATTCCGGTTCTAAATTTTTGGTTTCTAAACTCTTCACGAACAGGTTGCTGATTATAAGGCTCCCAATTTCGAGTCGAGTGGGAACATGTTACAAGGAATGTACGTGCCAAAATCTTATGTCTGGGAAACGGTTTATGACCCAATTTACATTCTTCTAAGGGCAGTTCATCGAAGGGATTTCCAAACATCTTTAGATCGATTTACTGAATAGTAAGTGTTAAATAAAATGTGTGAGCATACCAATGGTTCGTAACGTTTTCCAATTATTTAATTAATTTCATAATTTTTGCAGTGCTAAACAAGCAGGAAAATTTAAAGGATCAGGGAGCCCTTGGCCACCATTTAGGATACCAGCGCCTGCTGTAGCCCCTTATGAAGATCCCAGAAATATTCTATTGTCAAAAGTTCTACAAGGAGTTCTGTTTGTTATTTTCTATAAGGCTGTCCATACAACACAATTGTCAGATCAAGTCGTTTCCCTTGCTGTGTATCTTGTTGAGCTGGCTCTCAGCATCTGTGATACTATTGGCCCCAAGGTATGCCTTTATATTTAATTGATACTGCTGCTATTTTTATTGTATTATGTACTTCAGTAAATTGAACTTTTCTTTTGTTTGTGATTCTAGGTCATTTCACAGCACGAAATTTCATACGGTAGATACGATATGGAATTTTCGTCTTGGTATACGACTGATTGCTTGTTAGCAAATCTGAGGACTGAAGTCGATTCTGTTTTAGTGAAACCAGTTCCAAAGGTTTCCTCAACATCTTCCAATTCTTCTGACTCATCAGACTCGGCTGATGGTATGCTAATTAATATATGATCCCTAGTGGAAAACCTTCATTAGTATTTGCCTTTCTTCCCTTCCCTAATGGTTACCTTTCCCATTTTTCTCCTTCCTTCCCTTTTCTGCTTTTTCTCCTTTCCTCTCCCCTTTCCTCTGTTCCCCTTTGTCCTTCCTTACTTCCCTGAGATTACTAAAAAGTAGGGAAATCTTCAAGATTTTTCCACCAGTTTCCCAAGACAATCATATACTAATATGATTGTCTTGGGAAACTCCCACTGATGGAGTTGGATATTTTTTATTTTGCCTTTGCCATTGCTGGATTGTATGTAAGATGGATTAACGAATAGAGTCTAAAACAATATTTTGTGTAATTTCAGACATCAGTGTAAATGAAATGGAAGTTGAGAGCTTTGATGGGGAAGTTGAAATGTTTGATCCATATGAGGAATCCTTAACGACGTACATGACTCATATGCACGATTACCCTATGAATGACGCCGATGCACCAAACCAAGGACCTGGAACACTAGCCATTATGCCGTCGATTCCTCTTCCAAGTAAGGAATTTTTCTTACATCTAGTAGTAATCAGTAATCAACTTTTGTATAATAAATGATGACGAACCCAAGATGATAAGTATGTTTTCATAAGATACAAAAAACATGATAGGGAATATTATCAGGATCTCGACTGATTGTTTATGTACTTTTAAAGATAATGCAATGAATGCAATGGATGCTTCAGCACCAGCTATTCGATTAGATGATATGCAGCGTCAGCAGGGTTTGCAGGTTGTTCTTGCTCAGATGAAACCAGTAGCTACTTTGCAGAAAAAAGAAATGGTCAAAAGAAGTTCATCGGTAAGTCTTACGATTGAAAATTGATTGCTTAAGTTTTTCATTATTAGATATTACTAAAGAAACTGATACATCAGAAACACAATTTCCTACGTGTAAATGTAATATGAATATTATTGTGTGTGTAGATGCGTGCAGGACAGGCTCCCGTTGAAGTTGTTATCAATGAAAGTATGATTTCATTACTGCTTAAACTTCACTCAAAGTTATCGTCTTCACCTGACAGCTATACGCCATTTTGGGAGACTCCTCAAGCTGCTAAAATTATAAACGATGCCAAAAGTGGAATTCCAAATGGTCTCAATATCAAATTCGACGAAACGCCGACAAACTCGAATGATATGGATAGACCATTCTATTTCTCTTACGCTCAACTATATAATCTACTATATCCTAAGGATATCCGTGTAGGAGATGGTCCGTTCTTCGTAGGGAAAGTTTTAGACCAAATAGCGTATAAAGATGACGCGTGTAGAGGAGCGATAATTTTAACTAGAGAGAAATTGTGGCCTAAGAAGAGGGCTGATGAAGAGGAGCTAAAAGACAAAGACGACAGGGATAAAGAAGAGAAACGTCGAAAAGCGAGAGAAAGACAGTCACGGTTAATGGAAGAGTTTGCCAAGAAACAACAAATCTTCATGGCTAAGGCGATGACAGAAGACTACATTGAAGAGATGGCTGGAGATAGCATGAATTCGTCAGATAGTATGTCAGATAATCTGCTAATTAAACCTGTTGAATATGACTGTGTTATTTGCAATCAAACCAGTGCAAGCACCCAGGACAATCCAGTAGGGATGGTGATTCTTCTTCAGCCGTCATCAATTCTTGGTCACCGTAGACGAAAGGGAAGTAAAACACAAGTTTTGCCAACAAACGATGATGAGAAAATGGATCTAGATATGGAAGATACCATGACAAGTCACAATAAGAAGAGACTGGACGAGTACAAACGCCATTTTGATGATTCCAGTTGGCTTCTAGCTGTTTCTGCAGGATGGGAAGGTGGAGTTGTCACATCGTCTTGCGGACATCATCTTCATATGGAGTGCTTAAAGGGATATTTAGCTGCTTTAAAGAGCCAACAACGGCAGCACAATATTTCAATAGACAGGTACACTAATGCAAGCTATTCTTGCTTTAATTATGTACCATTATAACCATACAAATACGAAAGGAATGTTAAACGATTTTTATAACGATATTTTGTTTCTGTTTCAGAGGGGAGTATTTATGTCCTTTGTGTCGCCAGTTAGCTAATTCCTTTTTACCTTTATCTCCTGAATTTGGTATACGACAATCAGCACTAGTGAAAGACAGAAAGAAAAGCCAGGTCCCTTTGACTCCAGAAGCCACCGTACCAGAAATTCCACCGTCTCCTGAATCTAACATAGCATTGGAAGTTGTTAAGTTGTTGCGTGAATATCCTTTCCCAACTGTTCCCTGTAAAATGATGGATGCAATGAGTAAGACAATGGAAGAAATGACAAACGCAACAATTCTCAAATACCGCCAGGTAATTTCTAAACTTGCTTGAAAATTGAAATGTAAAACACTAAGTTGTAATTAGGGGAGTTGTATGCTGCAAGCTAGCAGTTATAAATATTTTTGACTTACTTACTACTGTGGCTGTAATGGATTTTTTTTTGTATCCAGGTTGGCAGCTCAAAGAACACGAAGAGTATTTTATTGTTTGTCAATTCTATTGCAAGAACTAATTTGGAGCTTGAAGTAACACTCCGTGGAGGTAGCTTAGTGAGTGTGTCTAGTGACCCACAGCCTTCCACATCTTCGGCATCATCAGTTTCGTCCATTGCGGTGTCGAAACGTTCTTGCATAGGTATTATTTGTTTGTATTTACTTTGAAAATAATAGCCCAATTAGCCCTAAACAATTTAACCGTCATTATTTACCTATTTTTCCAGTACCATTGCTTCATGTACTTGGAGTTCATTATAAGATCTTGTCAACCGACCCGTGTTCACCGAAAATCTGGGAAAGGATCTTGGGAGTACGCTTTTTACCAGATTCTTCATTAATGCCCGTGGACAGGGAGGTTCCAATGCTGCTTCGGGATCCCTCAACAACTCTACTGCATTTATTGATGCAGCTACCAATGCACGTTGATTTAGGTTAGTGCTATTACAAACGGTCTACTATCTAAATAAATAAAGCAGGACTTCCCGTCTAAGTATATAACATCTAACTTGATTGTGTTTTTATTTAGCGTACTTCACGAGCATGGCTCAAGGAATATTCAATCTAGTGTATATCCAAATTCTATGTGAGCTCAGCTGTAGACTTTCTGAAAAGGAAAGAGAAGAGTGGAAAGCGAAGACATCTTTAAATAGTCCTGATGATTACAACCAGTTATATTTTCTAATGGGTACAGTGATTAGTTATCTTGAAAAATCGCCACTGTATCGTCCTGATAGCGATTATGGGGACATGGACTCGCATTTTAGTAAATCAAAATCTCCATCAAATGTTGAAAATTCAGAGGAAGAGTTGGAAAATTTAGTGCAAGATCTGTTACTTCCATACCTTCGTATAGCTTCATTATTGAGACATCACATTTATGAGCAAGATCTGCCATTTATAGCCACACCGCAAGAAGAATTTGGTCTATTAGTTCAATTTCTAAACCTAGGCATAGGAAATATTCATCAAAGTCAAACGTCAGAGAATGTTGACTCTCCTACTCAGCCGTTTTCATCGCACTACTATCAACCTCCAGATTCTGTTCGAGCTCACAACTTCCTTCGTTGGATATCACCTACTCCATTAACAGCTATTTGGACTTGGTGTGAAGATTTGTGCAATTTTCTAATGCGAGCTCAAATAAGTGCCCGATTTTTGATTTCCACTCAGCACACATTATGGGGTCAGCCAAGGCTTATGGATTTGCCGTCGGCATATGACGTTATCTTTCAATATTACCACAGAAAGCAGTGCCCAAATTGTAATTTGAGTCCGAAAGATCCAAATGTTTGTTTGATTTGTGGAGCTATGGTGTGTTTACGTGATTCGTGTTGCAAGCAACCTAGTACAGGTGTTTGTGAAGCTATTCAGCATTCAGTTGACTGTGGAGCTGGTACCATTATGTATTTATCTGTCAATTCATCCACTATTGTGGTTGTGAGAGGACGACGAGCTTGTCTTTGGGGATCCGTGTATTTGGATTCTTTTGGAGAGGAAGATAGAGAACTGAAGTAAGTCCATATTTTATTAATATTATATTGTTTCTACAACTTTTTATTGCAATTATTCCGTTTATTAATGCATCGTTTTTTGTTTAGGCGAGGAAAACCCCTCTTCTTGAGTAAAGAGCGATAC
Source organism: Tomocerus mixtus (assembly GCA_034694165.1). NCBI lineage: Eukaryota > Metazoa > Arthropoda > Collembola > Entomobryomorpha > Tomoceridae > Tomocerus > Tomocerus mixtus. The sequence continues at coordinate 6,449 of JAQFYC010004862.1, read as the reverse complement.
GCCCTGCTTCACCAACAATGGCTCAGCCACAGATTCGATCATACAACACGCAAATGGATTTGGCACAGAGACACATTATAGGGATTACTGTCAACTAATTTACGTAAGAAGTAAAGAAAGTATTCAATTTCGGATCCATAACAGAGAGCAAGAAGAGTAAATGAATTGAAATAGACACGTCTGACAAAGGACAGCTACAATTAGCTAGCGTATTAACAAGGTTGTTTGTAATGACTATAAAGATTTTCTGTCACTTAATTTGTTAACAGGCAGGTAATAAGAAATTTCTTCATTATGTCAATAGCTTGCTAGTTATAGAATAAACGTCAATATTATATTATAAGTACAGTGCATACCTCGATGGTTAATAATTTATTTAATTTAAGGAAGTATCTAAAGAAATGGGCAGAATTTCTTACTTCTAGTCGTTCCGGTTGAGGTAGAAAACTCACAAGTAAGATGAAATTTACTAAGGTGATTGACATAAAATCAATTTTACGTTTTCTATAAATATGTAACCACTTTAGTATATACCAGTAATAATTTTTCTCTACATATATTCACAAATACTAAAATCATTTATTATGCATATAAATAGCTGACTAAATATAAGCGTTGAATAATACATAGAACCATAGCTAGATATTTGTATTTCCTAAATAAAAAAGTAGTCAGCTAAGTAAGTGTGGAGATTGAAACGGAAGGAATCGTTGTTTCGTGAGTATGTTATAATTTAATGCATTATTTTTTTGCGCATTGTTGTTGCACACGTGCTCACACGTAATACAATACACATTAACGAAAATGGGGTACGTATTATTTATTAAATTGTGTAAATGCTTGTTCAAAGTATATGAATTTAAGAATATTGTAAATATTTTATCGGCAAGTTGACTACCTAGCTAGTTAGTTTGCGAGCTGCTCTGGGCTGTAGGAAATGCAAATCGTTAAATGACAGTTAAAGGAAAATTGAAAGGTGTAGGTGAACGGCAATGATAAATGTAAACTTAATAGTTTACAAAAGGACGTAATTGTTTGTGTATTTTGTAAATAATTATTTCTGTACTTTAGAGTTTGTAATGGCTAATGTTAAAGATATGCATTTATCAGTTTTATTCTGCCGAAATCGTAAAATCATGTTCTACTTACCTATATTATTTAGTATTATTAGCTTAAATTAATCCACGCACTGGTAATAATCTACAACACACTTTATGTTGTATAATATAGTAATGTATGCTATGATACATAATAATCGTAATATGCAATAATTATATCAACAAAAGCAATCTCGACTTTCAATTGAAAGTTCTTGCCTTTATTATAATAATTTTGAATACCTTGAGAATTAGTCGCATAGTTGATAATATATAAAATGAAATGAATAACCAAAATAACTGATATGATGCCTTATTGCTCTGTACGATTAAGCTTCGGCTTAATTGCTATAAATGTGCGAAATGTATACATATGTATAAAGGTGTTAATTTAATTAGCTCTAGATTATGGACATGAAGACGAATTACACGAACGAGAATGATTTTTGATGTAGTATGGTTTATACATGTTTTCAACCAAGTCTATTGTTGAATTGAAGTTTAGTTGTTTAGACACAATTTGTTATTTAATCCCATAATCATGTAAGTATGCCTTATTGTCATTGTACATATGATTAGATTTATTCTACGGTACGTCACGATTCTATTGTTTATGTCTAGTAAATATAAATTACAGATAAATCGCTGCGTTATATAATTACCTCATGTGCATTAAATAATAATATGTAATAATACGTACGTAATGACGACAATTGCGGTAGAGTCGGAGTCGGAAATTGTCTTTTTCACATTGACATTTGTATGAATGGAAGAAAGTTGAAATTATTAAAGGCAATACGAAACATTACTTGTTGCTAGTGTTTGTTTTCTTAGGAAATCATAAAAAAATTTGACTTACAGCATATAAAATGTATTTTGTATTTCTCATATTCATAAGTTAACATTTTGTAGACTTTGCATGTACATTTACTTAGTTACTGAAGATAAAGTTTCCGTGTATGTAAAAGGGTGTAATTTATGAAGATTTATGATCGAAGTCCATCAAAGTGCACTTTATATCTTTCTCTGTCAAATTCACCTGTCCCACCGAACATTTTATCCACAGCTTCACTGATTTTGTGCCAGCCCATGTGGGCTCGATGACAGAATGATTTATTTCGAGTGTATTCCCCAACGACATTCTTCGGACATAATATTCTATCGACAAAACGACCTGGTTTGTTGTTTGGGTCAAGGCCTTTGAAATCTGGACCTATTATGTATATAGATTACGCAAACGAGTAATAATTATTAAAACAATGTCCATGAGAAATAAAATATCCAAAGGAAATACCTTGGGGTAGCGGTAGCGGTGCAGCTCCAGAAAATCTAAGTAAGAATGAACTTAATAGCACTAATGTCCAGTAAGGAGACATTGTTTTCTATTTACTAGTAATTGTGAGCTTACTAACTATGTTATGACGAATTCCATCAGGCAAACTGACGGCTAGAACTTTAAGTGCAACGGTTAAATAGCTGAGCCAAGTTTATCCATTTCATTCACTCTACTTATCATATAGAGCATTTACCGTTTTTCTGCAAACAATGTTGACCTCATCCTTAGGGCAGTACAATATAATTGTCACCAGCCTAGTTTTATTTGGTGCATCCTGAGTTATCCTGAGAGACTATTATTTCAGTGCTATAAATACTTCAGTACATCAATCAGCACAAATCCTTTATTTAAAAGCATGGCAGTAATACATATCACGAATCAGTGAGTACAGCAAACCCATGCTGTTTTATTTAGCATACCATTGTTTACCAATTATTTATTGTGCTACCTACATTACTATGTATTATGCTATGCTATAGTACTATATTTCAAAGGAACTCTTCTTTGGGACCTAAATACGAGAAGAGCCGTGTTCTTATTAGTATATTTCAGGTTATACACAATGCTACTGTTCGTGCATATATTCAGCCCAGGTGTGCAAACATACTATACCTTTTCTCAATCTATTATTGATCTAGTGATAAAATATAGAGTTTAATAAAATAATAATGAACACGAACAGCTAATAAATACTTTTGTCTACTTATTTATTTATTTATTTAATAATTCTAATAATTGGGCCATACTTAACTTTTTACTGATTCGTTTTGCTTTAAATTGCCATTATTTAGTTAACCACAATTTGGTTTGGAATTTTCTATTGAGTATTAGTAAATATAGTTAAGCAACGAAGTTTATGTGGGCCAATATTGGTTCATCGCCTGTACAAGTGTTCACGCATTTATTATGAGTAATAAAACACGAATCATATTTGAACTAAAATTGGAAAAGATTCCATATAGTACCTTAGATTTAACTATCTACATTTACATACTTAAAAATACCATCCACTTGTTTGCTAAATAGGTGGATTATGTATGCAGACGCATGGTTAACGACCGCCGGAGCTATAAACATAATTTTTTCATGCGAAAGTGCAATATGGGATACATGGACTATGTATGTAAATGAGAGATCTGAAATATTTTTAAGAGCGAGAAAATAGAGGGGAAATATTGTTGACTAATAAAGCCCGTTCTTGTGTAGATAAGCTCAAGTAACATATATCAGGGAACACACACAACGCAATATCGTTTAGGAACAATACGAATGAGATTCATACTATACTCTTGTACTCAGATTTCAGATACATACCATTCTATTATTATTATGCTGCGCATAATGGCAACAAAACAATACTACACACTACATTATGTGTTGAAATAGTAAATAACAGATATAAGAGTAAGAATAGTAAAATAACGTGCTCATACTTATTATTCTGAACCAAAACGTGGAAAAGTTTGCATGTAAAAATAATCAATAGTAAAAAGTGTGCTGTCATGTCATGAGTAATAGTAATGAATAAACATGCAGGTGCAAAACACACATCCTATTCCTGCTCTAGTATATTTGGTATGTGTTATATGTACGCACATACCTGGATAATAGGGTAACAGAAACAAAAAATTCACAAATGCAGTGCAACCGACTACTACTGGACTGGACTCAGGTGAACTGAACTGAACTGAGCTACTGACATCCGTCCGTCTGTCTCTCGTACTTTAAAAACAGTCAATACAATTGGGCGTTACCTGTGCAATGGTACAGTCATACTTTGTATGTATACCTGGTTCGGGTTGGTAAACTGACGACGGAACTGGAAAGGGTTGTCCTTGTTATGTTATTGTACCTGTAGTATGTTTATGCTGGAACTGATCGTACATTTGGGAGAAGGAATAATAAATACGCATATAAAGTACCTACTGAGAGCGCCCGAAGTTTTAGGTAACTTTATTTCAGTTGTACAGTAGGATCGTAGTGATTGAAGGAAACAGACAATTTTATGGCTCTTGTTATTACTTTTACAGTGACTCCCACATGCAGTGTTCAGTTTTATGTACGATACATTCATTCGAAGCTACTTACAGCAGTATCAGAGTGAATTGCAATGTAATTTGTAATTAGAAGAATCTATTTGTGGTGTCATATCCTATTTGGTGGAACTTATACTTAGTATTTACAATTACTACTTCGTCATGGGCATCGACTTTAGATCTCTTTGTCGTTTCGACTGCCATTGCCCTATCAGCCTTGAAAAACGTGTACTAGCAATTGCTATTATAGACTTGGTATGTCCAAAAGATCGAGCTTTACTAACATGATATTTTCATGGAAATGTTAAATATTTTTGGAATTACTAAATGAGAATTTTGTTACAGATTCTGGCTGTACTGCCATTAGGCTTGTATACTCTTTGGGCATTTATACTAGGAGGGCTATGGACGGCAGGGTACACAGAAAAACCAAATAGACTTCTTAAATTTGGACTTACGGATGTAATGAACGTTCATCGCGGTCCTAATCTTGCTCTGCATCCTGGAGAAGGTATTACAAACTAAAGTCATTTTATAAAAGTGGTTTCATGAAAATAATTTGTTTTTCTGCTTGTTGGATTGCAGAAGTAAACCAAAGAATGTTTCTTTATTCCGTTTGGGGAGTCGCTTTAATTTTTAATATGATAGATATGTGCATTTCTATTTTGCTACTTCAGGGATATCGAAATGTAAGTTTTCTGAATTTTGTTGTATTACAGTACATGTATACTACTTTATGTAGTATATTTAAATATATTACATAAAGTTTTCCATAGTATAATGAAAGAAATATTTAATTGTGAAAGTAATCATTTTTTATTTCTGTCATTTAGCAAAGTGAAGGTGCTTGCCGGATTTGGTTTCCCGTTCGTCTATTCTTAGTGATAGTGTCTACTATTTTAGTGATAGCTGTTTTGTGCACTGGAGAATCATTTTTGTCTCAGCTCCCTATGATTATCTATCTTATATATCGCGTAGTTGGGCTTTACAATGTCAATAAGTTCAGGAAATATTTGAAATCCATAAAAACAGTTGCAGAGACGAGTACAGATACCGTTATATAACAATTGTGTTCAACATTTCACATTTAAAAAATATTGAATATGACAAATATGTACGGATGTGCAACACATTTCTAGATTATAGTGCTACATAAGGTATAAGTTTGTATTATTCTGATACGATACAATGCGATCTATTAATTTATAGATAGAGCATAAAATCAGACGTAAAGAAGAGTTTCTACTCGGATTTAAGCAGGGCAGGGTAATTATGGCTTTTGTTATGTATTTAACTGATTGTTAAAGCTAATAATATTTCGATTAAGCGTGAAATAATATGGGTCAATTTATATACAATTTTTAATCTGTCTGTAGTAGGGCTTCTTCACTTCCCCATGCGTAAACTAAATCACATATCGTAGAATTATAATTTCAGCATCAGATCAGATATAAATCAACCAAATATATAATTGTAATACTAAACCTATTTAGTGTTTAGTACGTACGTAATGCGTTTTACTTCAATTGCTATTTCTTATAAACCTGTAAAGCTAGCATAAGCTCAATATAAGCGGGCAGGGCACACTGTACAATTTGTACAATGTACATAACTTAATTTGGTGATATTGCGCTACTTATTTCTGATAAAAAGGTGCAGAAGAAATTGGCTATCAAATTTGTTTTTGCTTTGTATTATGCCGGATCGAAAAACACCAAACACACTGTCAAAGGTAGCAATTCTTCAATATGTTTGTATGTTATACAATATCAGTTAATTATATAACGATTATGAATTAAATGTTTTATACTCCATGTCCTTGCCCATTTATTTCTCATGCAAACATGTAGAGTACATAGGGTGAAGTTTTGAGGTAAAGCTGACAGTGACTCTTGCAAAATAATTCACATAACTGCTTAACTGCATGGCTATCACAACCATTTTTTAAAGTTTTTGATTTCAGCGTTCAAATACCCCTTG
>JAQFYC010004861.1:0-15849 GCA_034694165.1 Tomocerus mixtus | reverse complement strand
TTGTCGCGCGGCGAATAGTCGCGGCGGCGAATTGTCGCACGCGGCGAATTGTCGCCGCGGCGAATTGTCGCGTCACCATAACTTGTTGCTATTCTTCATACATTAGTTCTATTCAAAATATTAGTTAGCTTAATATATTTTATGTCCTACTTAACAATTAGATTTTTCACATTCGTTGTTTTTTAACAGTAAATATCGACAATAAAGTCGGGGCAGTGGGATTCGTTCCAAGATATGCAACATTCATAGTCCCTCTTACACTCGCAAAAGTTGATGAAGTAACAGGAGAGCCAATTCGTGACCCTAATACTGGATTTGTAATAAAATGCGGTGTTAACGAGCCTGGAGAACTAATTGGGAGAATAGATCGAAATCATCCTATAAGAGATTTTGAAGGGTGAGCAATGAATTTATAAACCACAGATAGATTTTATGATTACTCCAAATTACTTACCTGAACAAGAACCTTACCTACTAAATAGTATTCTGCTAAATAATTAGTAAAATGATTAAAAATTGTATTACTCTAAAGATATGCGGACCAAAATTCATCAAAAAGTAAAGTGTTAGCTAACGCTTTTAAGAAAGGAGATGCCTGGTTCCGATCTGGAGATATCTTAGAAATGGACATTTATGGCTACTACTACTTTAAAGACAGAAAAGGTGACACATTCCGATGGAAGGGAGAAAATTGCTCAACAGCCGAAGTTGAATCGGTCATTAGTACTGATTGTGGCTTAAAAGACGCAGTTGTATACGGGGTAGAAATACCCGGCTGCGAGGGCAGAGCGGGCATGGTACATCCATACATTTTATAAATGAATTAGCCATCGCTTCTTACACCAACAATTTTAGTTACCTTTTGGCTCAATAGATTTCTAAAAATTATTTTGAAGAAAACTAATATTTTTATAAAAATTTATAACATTAGGCAGCAATTGCTGATCCAGAAGATTCTCTTGATTTGAATTCTTTGGCTGCTGGGTTTGCCAAATCATTGCCGTCTTATGCTAGACCCGTATTTATACGAAAACTTGCTCAAATTGATATAACAGGTAATTTTATTAGTCTTTTACTTAAAACATTATAATAAATAACTCATGTAACATGTAACGTAAAGTTACAGAAATAGCCTACTTTATTAATATATTACGCAAATAATTCTTGCCAATATTTTAGGAACTTTCAAATTGAAGAAATACGATCTGCAAAAAGAAGCCTTTGACATTAACCAAACGAAAGACAAAATATACTTTTTATCAGGAACAAAATACATCCTGCTGGACGAGACTCTGTATAATCAAATTAAGTCTGGAGAAATGAGATTATAAAGTAGGTGCACTTAAAAAGCCAAATACCTACACTTACAATACTTTTACCTCGCGTCGGCACAAACACTTTTATAAATGGATAATTATTTTACTACTACTAAAAGTTTTATGTATGTACAGTCACGATTCATGAAGTTACAATTAAATTTATGGTTAGTGAATAAGAGAGTCAAGTCAACATGTTTTAGAAGAATAATATTTAAACATAATATTATCTATTAAATTTTTCCTTCAATTAAAGTACGCAATTATTATTGGGAAGTCATCTACATTATCATTTTCTAATATATAACAGGCAAAAGTTTTCGTCAAAAGCTATTTACATAACGGTAATATAACTTGTGCTGTTATAAAATCATATTGGCACATTAAAAATCTAGCGTACAATTTACCCTTACACGAATAGGGCATTTATTATATGTATGAACGGAGAGAATTAGCATATTTGCATTTCATCTGCATTTACTAAAAAGCATTTTGGGATAAAGCTTACTATGATGTACACTCTACAATTGGTTGATCAACTTTTATGAGTATATTTACACACTCTTTACTCAATAGGTACATATAATGTAATTGGCAACTGGTGAATGCCAATCATGCTACATATCAATGAACTAATAAGTTGCTCCCAAATTTTTGCTTACAATTGGTATGCAAATATTCATAAATTAAAAAGGTAGTTCCATTTACAGGAAAAGCTCTAATTGTCAATGGCAAGAATCCTCTAAAGAATCCTACGAAACCCTCAGTCTTGAAAATGTGATTGGCACAATGAATAATTCCTTTGTACTTTGGATTTTGATGGGAGTCGGCTTGAATTCGAGATTTTATTACATCAAGAGGCAGGATTGACCACCAAGAGAGCATTCCTTTTAAATAAATACGAAATAACTTATTTTATAAACTCCATTACACTTAGGGTTTACTTATCCACGGATAAAAATATATTGTAACCTACCAGCAATTCCTCCAGCCATAAAATGAGTGAATTTTGATTGTTTTCCTCCAGAAGAAAGCTTTCTTTTACTGTATTCGTAAATTACAAAATATCCCCCTGAAGCTGGAACATCCCTATCAATTAATTTAGCACATTTAGTAAAAGCAACTATTACTGAACTAATGAATAGGTAATACTTATTGTATTCTCTAGCAAATATTGCTAACCGGTAAGCCTGTGATAGAAGTCCTTTATATAAACCTTTTATTCCATTTGTCTTGAGAATTTGGACAATGCAATCGATCGGTCCTCTGAAACTGGCTGAGTTCATAGAAATTTTTCCTTGCAATTGGACTTTGACCAGATCTACAGGGGTAGCTACGGTAAGTTGGGCCATTCCGCCAACGCATCCAGCAACAAAATGATCCAGAAGGATAAAGTCCGTGTTTTTTGAAGTCTTTCTTTTTGAATTTTGAAGTTTGTTAATCCTTTATGAAGTATTTTTCTCCTACTTTTATTGTCTCAATTGCTTAATTATTTATGCTGGGTACCTCTTTCTGTTGTCTGCCACGAAGGCATTTGATCCATAATGCATTCCTCCCTTCACGTACTTCAAATCTCGAAGAAAATTTAAAGATCCGGTATAGAATCCAAAGTATATACTATTCATCATTCCGTTAGAAATTAATGGAGCACCCATCCCTCGGTAAAAACCTGTAAATTATTTTATTTGCATCAAGTAAAGTCTTTTGATTTGAGTTTAAATGGCTTATTACATTAGTAACATAATAATAATATTGCTTTACATAGCTACTTATTTATATTCCCAATTTATAGTGTATGTAAACTTAATTTCTCCAAATCCGATTATTCAATTATTAACTAAGTGAGTAATTCGCAATTTATGAATTACAGGTTCAACATTGAAATACTCTACTTTGCATATTTGTAGGATACATCTTGGTTTACGTATGGAATTTATACCTGAGATTCCTCTAGTACGATATACATCTTTAGTAGCCTCCAGTAAGAGAGTCCCGTTAATTTGCTGTCTCGTTTTTATTGTGTCAACTGGGTGTCCAACAACCAGTCCTCCCATTCCTTAGCAAATTTTTTAGTGTATCAGTAATGCATATTTTAATTCAGATGAATATTTGGTAATTATAGTAAACCATCGTTTACCTGAGATCCATCCTGCAACAAAATCACACCATAGAACCATAGCAAAAATTATACTGTGGTAAAGGTTAAACACCTTAATTATGCCGAAGATAAGACAGTTTTCAATGTTAATTAATTTCAGTGTAAAAAAATAATTTGATATAAAATCACATCACTCTAAATATGTATTTCGTAGCTAACTAAATACTTTGCATTCTTATTACAATATACATGCATACGTAATGCTTTAGTATTGCGTAAAGAATTAAAATAAAATTATTTCTGTTTCTGTGTCTGCTGATTTAAATAGGCAACTAACTAAGTTAAGTAGCTAAATTACTATATGAAACCATAGTGCACTAAACGCGTAACTGATAATCTCTTTATCACAATTGTTTATATAGCCTTTTATCTCTCTGTGCATATTGCAGCTTAGCTTAAGTCAAAAAATACTGTATCTATTAGGCTTAATATTTACATTATCCAACAAGACTGTCACTGTCATTTATTACCTACAGAAAATCAACAGATACTTATACTAGTATTGTCTATAAGAATTCATTCACTAAGAAACTATCATATTACCGAAGAGCATATGCAAGTATCAGTACCTTATGTTACCTGCTCCCCCAGTTTATTAAGTAACCTCGAAGTACCTATACGTATATTATTTTGTTGTATAAGATTTCCTAGCAAGGTCAGCGAGATTTGTCACCTTACTATCTATTTGGCTGAGACAAGTCTAGCCACGCCACAAGTCATACTATTGTGTCTGTCTGCATTCTTATACCTAGTCTAATAAGTAGTTTTATTTGGTTCCTACAGAACAAATGTTAAAGATGAGCGAGACCATAAAAGTACGATCAAAATTGTACTCCGATATATACGCATTGAAATGTAAAGACCATAAATGTATGACTGCAGAAACTAAAACGATTTCCTTTCTCATTTCCAGGAATCAAAGTTGTAAAAATGATCAAGGTATATTTGCCAAACTCTTGAATGTAATGGAAATATAAATGTTTATGTTATTTAATGAGCTCCAAAATACTTTATAAAAGAAAGCAATAAAATATTTCACTTACCTAAACTTTAAATGAACCTCTTATTATTTTAAATTCTTAAATAATTATTGCCTATTTAAAAACGAGATTCGCATGCTAATGTTTATGCTATTTAACCATGTAATGCTCTACAAAGCTAAATAGAGACATAGGAAAACATGTATCAAGATTTACACGCATTGCAATTTTTCATTACTATATTTATTTATCTTTAGTTATGAATATTATTATTATTATTATAGACAACTAATGTATTACAGTAACCGAAATACTTTAGCTTTATGGTAATTAGTAGTATGTATGTATAGTATAGTACGTTAACAGATCAATAGTTTACAAGTTCGATGACAGCTACCAAATCGTATCAAAGTACAAGATAAGCAACAATATATAAATGGTAGAAAATTGTTCATTAGAGTAGAATCTACTAATTATGAAATGGGAATATTAAAATGAGACCATTAATTACTGTATTCATTAATCACTATGATATTATATAATATTAATAATTATTTAGCTAATAGCTATCATATACCAACAAACATTCTCGTCATGTTTGCATAAATACTTACGTTTGACATTTATACAACGAAAGTTGCTTCTTAGGTGGATGACAACCAATTTTGGGAAAATTCTTCCACCATTATTAAATCATTTCATAAATTTACAGTACGTTAGGCAGTTGATTAAATTAAAACAGCAAAATAATAACAATTGTAATTTATAATAATATATTACTACTTTGACCATTTATTCCAAAATGGAATAAATATTTTTAAAAAACTACTTAATGACTGTTCTTTATGGTTTATTTATACTTATGCTCTGGTAAATAGTACGAATTACGTTAGTTTGTCGTATAACTGTACTGAATGACAAAAACTTAAAACAAGGTAAGTTTACGACGTTAGTCGATGTCACTTTGTCACATTACTAAATCCCCTACTTCCGAAGTCTATAGTCTACATTACATTAAAGAAAACAATTAGGGCAATACATACAATACTATTATTCCCTGCTGCTTATTTGTAATTGTAATGTGAAATGTAAAAGTATAAAAAAATTTGATTTGTATGTAATGTATTATAACTAAATATTTTGTATTGTAGTTAACTATTGTTAGTTGTTATTAATTATTGAGATGAACAGCAGCCAAGGCATTTGGCAGGTCGTTACTGTTTGTAGATTTTGCACCCATATTATTTAAATGATCGTGATCACAAACGTGTCCTGTAGTGCAGCAAGATTCCTCCTCCTCGCTATGCTCGTGACCATTGTCAATTTCGGAGCCCGAAACGTAATCTACTGACTCGTCATCTTCATCACTACTACAATCGTCATTTGTTATTATTTCCAATTCCTTTCGCTGCATTTGTAAAGCCCTTATGCCATCATCTGTGACTCTTGTGCAGCCTGAGATGGCCACCACGTTGAGATCTGGCATATTGGCACCAATAGCTCTTAGTGAAACATCCGTAATCTATTTACCCAAAAATAAAAACATAAATATATACATTTTCAATATTCAACCAACAATATCAATGAAACCTACCTAATTGTAAAATGCTATTTAAGTGTTTCAGTATTTATATAACGGCTTTCGAACCTTTGAATTTGTCAAATCAAGACAAACTAGTTTCTTTAGATGTATAAACCCAAATAGCACGGAAATGTCTGTAAGATTGTTCATCAAACCTTCATCCATGTTGAGATTAGTTAAGTCTATAGAAAAAACAGCAAAATGAGAATTGCATTAATTGTTGTAAAAATGTTTATTGCATTTAACAGGATATAAATAGGAAATAATAATTTTCTTACCTTTCAAGTCTCCAATGTAAGGAAACTTTCTTATTTTATTTGGATCAACTTTCTGAAAATTTTTCCTACGAAGAATTTTTTCACATTCTTTCTTTGGGAAACCCGTAACACCTGAATCCGTAATGCCCGAACCTTGAGCATCCAAAATAATAGTATCGAGTAGATCTAATTTTGGGAAACCCCCAAAAACTGCTCGAAGCATCTCGTCGTCAGATTTTCCATCCACAAGAGTCAAATTTGAAACGTTTGGAAACAATTTAGCGACCCTACACAAAGACCCTGGTGTGAGGAAGCGCAATATAAGAGCTGTGACTTTTTCGTATTTTTTGTGGTTGTTAGATTGACTCAGAATGCACTCCCAGTAGTTGGAATCACTGGCTTGACAACTGAATGTGTCTAGATTAGGAATGAGTGTGAGTGCATCAAATGACTGAAGAAAAGCTGATGTAACATCCAGGCGGGTTAATTTCGGCAGTGCAAGTGGAAACGGTGAACTTCTTACAGGAACCCCTCCCGTTAATCGGTGCCTGAGTGCCAATTTGAACAAAGCTACGTTTTGGGCTTCCACCCTTTCGGCTAAAATGAGATCTTCTAAGCTTCGAGAAACGGAATTAAGAATAGATCGTAATTCTGCTGGCAACTTTGGATTAAGAGCCTCCAACCCTTCCAAACTTAAACTTCTTAGAGATCCCAATTTGTCCATGATTCGACTAAGAAGCTACAATATACAACATAAACATAAATTCACAAACAAATGAAATTAATTTCTATTACACTACAAATCGCATTAATTTAAACTTTTACTCACCACAACTTCACTGGTTTCGATCCATCCTACATGTAAATGTTGTAACGTGTCCCAACGATGGTCCATAAAAAACTCCTGTCTGACTTTAGGCAAGCGAACGGAGTCTAATTTCTTTAAATTGGGGCACATCGTCACAATTTGCTCTAGTTGCATCGGTACTTGAATCGTATCGAATCCTCTGCCTTCACTATCGAGATCACTGCTAAAAGTTAGACGTCGAAGTCGATGAAGCACAATTTCTTGATCTGGTGTTGCGCTTCGTGGAAACAAATGAGCAAAATATTCTTCCCCTAAGAAGGAGACATCTTCCAAGCAGAGAGATTCAAGATTTGGAAGCTACATTTAAATTTCAAAGATTTATTAATTTAAAAGTTTTGTAGAAGCATCGTTTTACATTAGTAGAGTTGCTTGTTACAATAATACCTTTTTAGATAGCATCTCCATCATGATCCGTAAGTTGACACTACATTTTTTCACTGCAAGGTCATTTAGCAGGTATCCAAATTCTGTCAAGAGGCGATAAAAATACGGATTACTCATGTCAATACATACGAGGAACAAATATGAGACGATCACAGTGTGGTCCGCAGCTTTAAGTCTCAGAAGGTCATCTGCTTGGCAATAATTTCCTTTGACAACTCTCAGCCATTTGCGACTTTCCAGTGCTTTTTTAAATTCGTCAGACCAAAGTCTACACACAAGTTTGCATTCCCTGAGGTCTTGATCTGGAAGATGTTGAGCGATTACAGACAAAATCTAAAAATATGCCAAAAGAACAAATTACTTCCATTTGTTAATTGTATGCTAATTATTGCGTAAATCAATTATAAATACACACTATTAATTACTTACATATTTATCTCGCAATGGATTAGGACTGTCATCTTCCTCTGTTGTAATTGTGTTACTCGGTGGATTAAATTGCTGGTGGTTGACAGGAGCATGAACATTCGTGAACTCGACATCTATTCCCCTTTCACTGTAGCCCTTTGCCTCCTCTTCAATTGGGACGACTTCTTGTACAATTTTCTCCAGCTCCTTGACTTTGTTCTGCGGACACTGATTTTGCTGTCCATTTTTTTGATTTTGACTCTTGTTGTTGACTTTTTTCCCTTTGATTTTTTTCCTAGGCATTTTCCACTTTCCCTTCCCCTGTTTTCACTTATTTTGAACTGTCAACTGCTACTTTAAGCTAAATAAATAAACCAGTGGCTATCCACACATTTGTGCTCACATCCAAAATAAATTTACAACATTTTCATAATTAATTAGTATTTTAATTAGAAAATAACTCAACAAGTCTCTGTAGTTTACTGGATAATTTTCAATCGCGCTAAGTTCATTCGAAATACGCAAACTTGGGAGTATTGCCCTTTTTGCACTTCTCACATCTTTTAGCTCCTACCCTGACTTTTAGGATTTAACATTGAAAGATGGATCTTTTCTGTGCTACAAATTATGAATAGTTAGAAAGAAGCCGCTTAGGCTTAAATCTTGACAGCCTATAGATCTTTATCTTTATCTATGTGTATGCATATGCACTCTCTATTTACTTTATGCGATATAAGTTTGCTGTAGCAAAAGCAAATTCATATTGAGCTCAACTCTAGCTCTGTATTAAACTTTACGTAATGTAAATGTAATGTAATAACATGCAACTCTTATTCCTCAGAGTTAAACTTAACACGCAATTCCGTTGCACACAAACAGTCACATAACCATGACCAGAATGGCCATAATATAATGAACTTACAACTCAAACTCAACTACTGGCCTGGCAGCCTGGCCTGGCCTGGTATCCTACCTCGGTAACACATAAAAAATATATTATGGGAGCATTTTCCTAGTGTAGTTTGCTAATAAAAAACTTAAGTTATGCTTCTACAAGTACGTAACGCAATGTGCTTAACGAACTTATATACTTATACTTAAAAGAATTGAAGCTTTTACATTAGCATGCATTCATTTATATCTATGAACACTAAAATTATAATGTTAATTTAAACAATAAGATTAATGTCTATATGCCTATATAAGCAAAATATAATTTTATGGACATAAGTCGCAGTAGAATTGAAATGATGTGTTTTGCACTTTTTTACTACAACCATAAAATTTTTATATCTGACTACTTAAACCATTCGTAATATAGATGGATGCACTTAATCATTATGGTTGCATTGGGTATTTATAGTTTTTTCCTATGTTAATATTATTATATGTAATGACACTTTTTAAAGAAAGAACCCATTTAAAGAATACCAATTATTGTAATTTCCCATTAAAAGAATATTGTTTTTGAAGGTTGGATCTAAAAAACTTCTGCTGATGCTAAATGAGTGAAAGAATTTTAAGTATCGTATTTATACATAATCGTAATTTTTACATCTTCGAGTAAATACATTTCAGAAATTATTCACAAGTAATTTCCATAATCTATGTTGATAGTGTAAGAAGAAGTATAAGAAATAAATACTTCACAAATGCGTATTATGTTCTCTAGTTTATCATTTGATTGATATTTTCTGCGTATTTAAATATTAATATGTAAGAGTAAGCGTCCTACGTAAAATATCACATACAAAATAGCCCTTCCATTACCTAAGATTTTAAGCAATATTTAGATGTATTTATTTACATATATTAGTAGTTTCATGTAACAAGTATTTATTTTGCCAGAGTTAACGTTACGCATGGGGATTGGGGATTGATAATATAACCTACTATTTAGTAGAGAGATGTTTTTGGTATTAGTCAGCATTTTCCGATAGTATGTAATGTAGCCAAATCTGCGTCTTGAGGCGGTGTGAGTGTGACGCTTACAATAATCTCAAGCACAATTAAGATTTTAACATTTTAGATTAGCTTGCATTCAATGCACAGCTAATTATTAGCTATTCCCCCTTTCCATTAGTCAATAAAGTTATATTTAACAAATATTGACTCTCGCATTTACTTATTTAAGTGCTATAATTTTTTTCCATGTACTCTCCTCAGAGAACCTTTTATTTCATTATAAATATATTAAGTTTATTCTATAAATAATGTTCTTTTCGTACTGCATAAATTATTGTACCTATGCATGCTTGTAATTGATGTGACTGCCCAATTTACACAAAAGTTGTCTAAAATTGGTCTACATTTAGCTTGGTTCACGATGAAAACTTTATTTATGATTTGTTTACTTTTAGTTGCCAATTATTGTTTTTGGGTTACGTTGCATATTAACAAATACAGTAATAAATTATAAATGCAGTTAAATATTTATTATAAGGATTGATAAATTCTTTACGCTATTATAGAATTGGCTGTCGATGAAATCAAAAATGGCAAAGAGACTGTTTTCATTAGAATTTAGCGTACATGGACAGGGTATATGTACATTTGGTGTATAATTGTCACCTAAGTCGTTATTCACAATTCACACTACGCATCTTGAGGATTGCTGGTTCGACGAGTTTCGTTGTCAGTAAAATCATCTCCAAGAGAATCGTCAGATCCAGTTTTGTTGGCTAGAGATGCTTCCCCTGCCGCTGCGTTTTCCCTTTTCTCCATCCAAACTTTAAGACACTGTTGAGCCTCCCGGAGGAAGGAGGTAGCTGCCTTATTCCCTTGACGAGTGGAGACTTGCTCAGCAGCTTCAAAGTGGTTGGATGCTCCTTCCAGATTCATTCCCTTAACTGATGCCATAAAAATTAAATTAATATTTCATTTACACTGTAACATTTAAAATAACCTAATTGTTAGGAAGAAAGGTATTTTTGCACGAACTGTCACACTGTCCTAGAAGAATGTGAGCATTCATGCACCACACTTCGTCATTAATTTTTAAACTTTCGTCAAGAGATTGATTGCCGTAGAATTTTGCGATATCAGGCTTATTCATCTCTGTTGGAATAAAATAATATTTACTGATTAATTATTTATTGCTAAATTATAATTTTTAATTAACTTTTTTTCCAGCAATAGTTTCCAATTCAATTCACTTACCGTAATAGCATCGTCCGATCTCATGACATAAGTAAGCACGTTCCAAACTGTGTTTAGCCAGTGCAAGGCGACCATCCCATATTTCAGCCGCATCTGCATACGCACTGTAATTTAAATAAATGTTAATTATTTTTGTAATTAAGTACATAAATATGTAACTAAATGTACAGTCAACAGCAGAAACATTTTCTTACCCTTTCAATGCAAATGCCTTGCCAAGATGATCTAATGCCCTGGATTTGACATCCGCTATACGGCTACGTAAAAGCAAGGCAAAACTTTATTATATGCCCTATAATTCAAAAATTCAGCTTTTTACTCAATTTACTTTTCAGTTGCGATTGCCAGCTCAGTCTGGAAGGAATTTGCAGCCTGGTCAAAAAGTTTAAGCTTCATTAAAGCCAATCCTTTGAAATGAAGAACTTCAGCCATGAATTCGGCTTTTCGTGGTAACAAGACTGTACTGATCTCTTTCATTTGTCTCATTGTACGTTCACACTCTAATTGACAATCTTTTGGGCGTCCAATTTTCAAAGCTACACGAAATATTCATTTTATTGTTTGACTTCGTTAAAATTGAAGATTCCTATAAGAAATGATTAAGTACGTATGCTAAAATTAGATGGAAATCATGCAATGTACCCTACCGTGTTCAATTAAACTTAAATTTTTCAAAACGGCTCCTTCAGCAGCATCCATTTTAATCTTTCTGGAAGCTTCCTGCCTCTCTTGCTCTTGTTTCTCGTATTGCAGAACCATCTTTGCATGTAAAATATTTTTTGGTTAGGTGAACCACAATTGAAAATGCATATTCATGAATGTGTAATGTAAACGAGATTTATATTGGAAAATGTCGGTAAATAATTGCGTTTCCAAAGTTTAATGTTGGTTTTATAATCATTACTCACGTCATTATTAAAATTCAGTCCAACTTTCCTTGCATACATTGGATTTTGTTGTCGCCAAAAGTGTTCACGAATCTCCAAGTATTTTAGAGCTTCTGTTGCGCTGGAACGTAATGCTTCTGAGCCTGTACCTCCTTGTTCACTTTGGATATCTATAAGTACATAAATCAATGACATCATGCCACAACACTTGGCATTTATTTGAGATTACAGATGCACTATTGGAATTTACAAGAATCTTACCAGGTCGACCTAGGAATCGGGTCAAATAATCTTTGTCCTTCTGCAACTGTCCGAGAATTTCTCTGTCTACCCACCGTGCTCTTGCTTTTGATGGTGGTTTCTGTCCCAGTACAAGTTTTCTTTGGAGCAATGCCTCATTACTGTTAGGTCTAATGCAACAATGGTCCTTTTTCTCTGAAGAAAAATTGTAGCAAATAATTGTAGCAAGCATAAATTCTAAATTACATACTTACAAAAATTAATCAAGCAAAAAATGTATTACGATTTGACATGCTCTCCATTTCTTCAATAAGTGGAAGAATCACATCCAAATCTTCGATCTGAGTGGCCTGTCGATCTATTAAAAATGTTTAGCATATTTGTATACAAAAAAATTCACAAAATACAGAGAGCAGTTACAAAGAAATATACTACTTTATATTAAACCTTCTATAGCGCGTCGGATTGCTTCTTGAGACTTCTGAATGCCAATTCTGAAGCCTTCCATATCTCTTCGCAAACGATATCCTCTATTGTAAGCAATGAGAGCTTTTTCAAATTGACCAAGGTTAAATAAAGCTTCGGCATACTGATACAAGCCCATAATATATGTGGAATTCTTATCAAAAGATGCTTCTGCATCTTTCAAAGCGGAAGCTGCATCTCCCAGCTTCAAGTGGCATTGACTCCGGGCAACTAAGGCTGCTTTGTGAGTTGGCTGTAATTCTAAAGCCTAAAGAGGTTTAATTTAGATTAATAAATTACACAACCCTTCTCTATAAAAAAAGTCCATTTAAATTTTTCCTTACTCTATCAAAACAATATAGAGATTTTCTGTAAAATCCTGCTCGATAGTGCATAACACCCTCATCCATGTATGTTGTGAAAGTCGACTTGGGGATTGGACACTTGTGACGTCGTCGTTTAGGCTGTTGAAACATCTTGAATATGATACTCCGAAGAGGATTTGAATTGTTCAAATTAAGTAGAAACCTATGGGTTTGGGTAGGAACTATTGTATTGGTAAATTATGTGCTAAATTCCTTAGGTACTCAATTTTGACTGGTGAACGGGTAGAGTAGGTAGATTGGAACGGAACTGACTATGTACTAAAAACTATTGCTATTTCCAAAATGATGCTTGAAATGAGGTTGTCATTTTTATGGACGATAAAGTTTATATTTAGTACAGTGCTGTTGTGTATTTGCATTATTCATATAGGTATCCATGGCATATTTATTGGCAAGGTATAACTGTAGGTATGTGGTTATGTGCATATCTGGCAATAAGCGTTAATACCTCACTATATTAGTGAGGTAACGTAAAATTATTTCTCCCCGTAGGTTCACAATTTTTCATTTTAAGATACGAACATAATATTTAATTATTTTCTAATTTCTACTTCATTTACCGTGACAAATTTTTCAATGTGAAAATCATTGCACATAAATCTCCCACTAGATCTTCCATTAGGATTTTAAGTCATATTTTTAATATTTAGATGTATTCTAAAATATAGTTTCCTTTAAAAAGTATGTACAAACATGTGTATGCTAATTAGATTATTATATAATGAGAGGTGATGTTTGTATTTGTTTTAGACGGCATTTTCCGACAGTAATAGCAAAGTGTCCTAATTCTTTCTCCAGTCAATGATGTAATGCTTACAATACATATAATGGAAACAAAAAATTATACATTAGATTAGATTGCATCCATTTAACCTAATTAACTAACCTCGCCCATCTTTCCTTAGTCAATTAAAATCATAATTAGCAAATGTTGACGCTCCCAAAATTTAAGTGTTGTAATTTTTTACCACGTCAACTCTCAGAGTGCTTTTATTTCATTTAATTGAATATATTAACAAAAACTTGCAACTTTATATGAAAACAGCTCTCAATGAAACATTATTTCTAAAAATATGAAAAGTAACTGCACTATTTACTCTTTGGCTATAAAAACCTATTTTAGTGGACAAACATGAACAAACTTTTTGGCTAAAAATTAAACTACAAATATTTCATGTTTGTTAGGATATGGGGATATCCTGTGAGTTGTAAATTGTTTGCATGAATGTTTTATGTTAGACACCTAATTCATTGAATGTTAATTTGCTCAACCATTCGTAAGGAAGCTATTAAAGAAAAAACAAATAAATACATTTCGACCGATGTGTTGGCGTTGGCAAATAGACAAGAATTTCCTATCCATGTAACCATCACCAATTGGCCTGGAAAACTCCAGTTTATTACGTGGTCGATAATGCACTATACTGTCGCTCATTTGTAAAACACAATATACTGACGCATAAATAGACAGACAACATAATATCTACAATAATAGTTCTAGTATGACTAAGTAACTGTCAATGAGTAGGTAGATGAATACATAAAGTGAGAAAGTAGGTAGGAATATTTTGCAGAAAATCAATAGCATTAAGTGTGAACTTGTCAATTAGTATTGCGAAACAGAGGAGAATAAAGGTTTTAACCCGACACTTCCTCTTAAGAGAGATTTTTATTGGAAAATGGGAATCAAGAAAGCATATACATTATTATACTACATTATCTGCACATTGGCAATCACCACACCTGTGCATTTAAGGGGGATACAATTTGACGGAGAAGGATGTGACAAGGTATACACCACAAATTACTAAAATTATTTCCGCATTTGTTTCATAATTAGTGTAGCTACTTTCTTAATTAGTACTCGTGCCCAGGATTTTTGTTGTACATTAAGTATGTTTAGTCCCCAACTAAAAAAACTTCTTTAATTATTGCTATCCTAAAATTTAATAATCATTTTGTCTGAGAGTTATCTTAATAATATTATAATGTAGAGGAGGTATCTAGAGCATTAACCACAGACCTGTTGGACTAATTACTAGTAGAGTTTTGGATTTTAATTACTCTGCATTTTGCGTAGTTAAATTTGGTGGTAGCCAGTGAAGAATGCCCATCTGCTGGATTATTCCCCACTCCTGGGGATTGTACCATTTTCTTTAAATGCTTACGAGACAATGAACGAATGATGCCATTTTTGGAGTATTGTGGAAAAGGATACAATTTTAATGGAACAGGATGCATACCAAATTCAGACAAAACTGATTGTCCCCAGTTTTATTGCATCGTTTCTTCTGAATTGACTTCTGCGCTTTCAGGTTGGTAATGATGACAAAAAACCCATGTTACATAAAGTTTTTTCCTTTCTAAAGGTTGTTAAATTAAATTACTAAATTATTTAGACGACAAAGGATCTACAAATGAAGAGAACGCTGTACATCAATCTGAAGAATCAAGTACTATTATATCTAAAGAAACAATTGGGTCTGAGAATGATAACAAGGAGCTATTATCTTCGTCAGTTGACAAGGACAATAATAACTTGGACAAGATCCACAAACCCAAAAATACGCCCATACCAGGCCTAGAGATGCCAAGTGCTCCCGTTCCATACAAATCCAGCGCAACACTTTATGATTTCAATTTCATTTTGAGTGTAACATTAATAAGTGTGTACATGGTAGCTATTTAAGGGGGACTCGATGGGTAGCACGGATAGGAGAACGGGTCACCAGTACAAGTTAGACAAAAATGGGTCACAT